>CABHPQ010142767.1:0-18486 GCA_902168405.1 Peromyscus aztecus
AGGTATTACATTTAGTGTCTTTATTCTCTAGTCAAGTGATGTGTGGCTTAATGCGCAGTCTTTAGAAGTGTGATTTGTTCTTCCTGTTTGTTAGTGGGTGTGTTTTGTAGATAGTGACTCAGGAAATAATAATAGTTTTGCTGAATTTTTATTTTTTTCTGTACTTCTGATGTTATATAGAGTTTCTCTGTTCTTATATGTAAGCTCCTCTTTGTCATCGTAATGTATTAATAAGCTACATATATACATCAGTGTCTTCAAGCTACATTTAACTTCTAGAGCAGTCGGCATATCTCCCTGAATTTATAGAAACAGCTCTGCCTCCTTTTTCAGCCTTATTTATTTTCAGTCACATTTTCTAGGCACCTTCTCCTGGAAATATGGGCTTCCAAACAGAGATGTGTTAGAAATGGTTCAAATCTGTTGCAAATTTATCAGCAATTTAGTGGAAGTTCTCTACCCAGGAAAACAGCCCATTGATGGTTTGACCCTTACCCACTGCAATCTCCAGGAGGCTTTCACTTTGGAAAAGAGTGAAGGTTCCCTGTTTTTTAAATGTTTTGGTTTTTCCCTAGCATTCTCAAAACTCTGTTTTCTTGTGTCTGCCAGGTTTGTCATGATGGACTTCTGTATAAAAATGATGAACTTCACAGAAGCATTTCTCTTGCTTCTTGCTTCTGAGGACTAGATCAAATTGATGGAAACAAATTATGATATTGCTTCAGAGGCAAGGATATCTAAATTTCACGTTTATCAAATCAACAGGAAAAAAAAAAGATTGTTTTTCCTGACAGGAGAGCATGTTTCCCAGGCTGACCTTAACTCATTCTGAAGCTGAGCACAGATGTCGTTACTTACCTATTGTTCCTGCCTCTACTTTTCAAGTGCTGGATTTACAGGAGTGCTAATAATCCGAGATGAAATTTTTGTGAAGGAAATATTTATGGTCACTGAATATTTGTATTCCTATAACCCATTTATTTCTAGAAATTACTGAATTAATATATCCTATCATTTCATTATAGTTCCTCTGATTTGCCTTCATGAACATATGCTTTTACTTTCAAAGCCTCAATGATAATATTTATTAGTATATTATTGTTATTTTATATATCACACTACTGGCATGCATTCACGTGGACCCTGTTCCCCTGAGTCTTTCATTAATACAGTGTTGTTGGTATACTAAGCTGTCAATAATATGTCTTCCCTTATGGGCAATATTATTATACACTGGAACACTTTTTTTTTTCAAACAGTAATGGAAACGTCAAGAGAACAGAGTGCATTGCCTTGCATACCCCTGAAACAGAAAACATTCTTAATCAAGAAATTGTGCAGAGTATGCTATTGAGGCAAAGCACAGATGGAAAAGGAACAATGTTTAACACGAATGGAAGAGAAACCAATAATAGAATATGTCACAAAGTACATTGTTTCAGGTATGCCTGGGCATTTCAAAAGCTGACATCCATGAAAATAACTGAAATTGGACAACAGAACATGATTACCTACCAGGAGTCACTTGTTTTTGTCTGGATTGAAAGGCAGATCATTATGTATAGTGGGTTTCTTGTTTCCCTAGGGGACATTTCAATTTGTTTTTTGCTTATTGTCGCGGTATTAATCAGTCATGTCTTGAGTACCCCTTGGTTTCTGGTACAGAGTGATATGCTCTCATACTTATTTAGGAGTGGTAACTTTTACTTCTTTCTCCATAATCTGTTATTGGTCAGTCACCTTCAGAAATAAGGACAATCATCCATGAAATGCCACTGCTTACATGTTACTTATACCGTGTCCAGCATTGGGAGAGGGACATTCTTACAGCATTACCACACAAGTAAAGCTTCACTTCCCCTTTTCCTGACATTAAGACTCACTTCCTGTGTAGCAGTGGTCTAGATGCCCATGGCAAATTTTTGAGAGTCGGTGACTATCTTACTTTCATGTCAAATATCAATCAGTGGCCAGCAATGCATTTTAGCCTATGCTCACAGGAATCATTCTTAAATGGTTTTTTTTTTTTTACACATAGTAAAGATTACACTGAGATATGTTTTGAAATTACTATGTTTACAGAGAAAGGTGGTTTCATAATCACATAACATCCACTTTAATGAATAATGTGAAATTCTAAGAGGACTTGTGTATCACCAGCCTGCCAATACTCCAATTGTCAATGCAAGGATTGCAGATAAAATACATTGAATGTTTTAGCAAAACTGAAAAAATTCAGTAAAGCCATTAAAAAAAAATCCTACTATCTGCAGGGTCATGTGGCTTTGGACATTTGAATCACATACTGCTTTTTTTTTTCCAGAATTGAGTAAGTGCTAAGGCAGAATTTTGAGTTATCTCCAGCCATTGTAATTAATGTCACAAATACTTCTTTAGGGTTAAGACGAACACATAGTAAGAGATATAGCTCTGGAGTAGATACTCTGAATGTAGGAATAGCACAAAGAGACTATTTTTATTGGCTTTTCTATCTTTGATGTGAAAGTATGCTTATGTAAACAATATTTATTCATGAGATTATTAAATTATTAAGTGCCTATGGATTTACAGGCATTATGCTGGATACTGGCGATACATGAAATGATTGCTATTCTCAATGATCTTATAACATAGAAAGAGACTAACAGTCTGGGCGGTGGTGGTGCATGCCTTTAATCCCAGCACTCGGGAGGCAGAGGCAGAGGCAGGTGGATCTTTGTGAGTTCGAGGCCAGCCTGGTCTACAGAGTGAGATCCAGGAAAGACGCAAAGCTACACAGAGAAAGCCAGTCTCAAACCCCCCCCCCAAAAAAAGAGAGACTAACATGTTGACAATAAAATCATTTTTATATTGGATTATAGAAGTGGAGTAGTTACAATAAGAATCATGTCTAATCTGGTCTGCGATGTGTCTCTAATTTATGCTACTAAAACAAAATATTTCAGATTGGGTATTAGAAATATTAGATAATTTATTATTATTATTATTATTATTATTATTATAGAATTTTGGAAGCTGGGAAGTCTACAGTTGGTGGACATTATATGGTGAGGGCCTGCTTGCTCCATCAACCTATGTGGCAAGAAAAAGACCATAGACACCAAAGTGGTCAAGAGAGAGAATTCACTTGTGTTTTTACTAGAACAAACTCACTCTCAAGGTAACAACATTAATCCATTGATAGGTGCAGCGACCTCATGAACAGGTCACAAAATTAACAGATTTCAGCAGTCAAAATTTAACTGGGGGTTAAGTTTCCAATTCATGCTGTAGAGATACCTTCAAGCCACAGTAGACGAGATATGGTAGTCTGTCCTCTGAGATGAGAAGGTAGCAAGTGAGCTAAGGTGAGAAAAAGTGAATAGGGCCATCTACAAGCAGGAAAGGTTGTACGTAATGGTGGTATTCTAAGAAAAGAGTCATATGTGCACAAGAGAGACTAGATAAAATGTGTATACACTGGAAAATCTAGAAGTTGTTGAATCTAAAAGCAAATATAATGGTAAAGTGTCAGAGGTAGGGTTGAGGAGGATAACATATTCTTTTATATATAAACTCTTCCATCTTGCACTTTAACGTGAAGGAAATGGAAAGCCAAAGTATGTTTCCAATCTGCTGTTTAACAGAATTCTGATTGTGTTTACGAAAGAATTTAATAAAGTGGATAGGAAAGAGTCACTGCAGGAGGCTCCTAAACTCATCTGCATGAGAAAGGCAGGGGTCGGGGGAGGAAGCAGGCAGAGGATATAAGAACTTAATGTCAACCTGATATGAAGACCAATTTATATGCATACTAATGTCATGAAAAAACCAAGAGTGACATATAAGTCTCCTGCTTCATTGGCCACGTGACCTGGTATGATATTTATTGAACTAACGAATGTACAGAGATGCTCAAATTTAGAAAAACTAAGAAATTTGTTTCGGTTATTTTCCTTTTCAAAATGTCATGGGATTTTCTTTCATTTTTTTTCTGTGAATGCTGTGTGTGTGTGTGTGTGTGTGTGTGTGTGTGTGTGTGTGTGTGTGATCTGTGTGTGCATACCATGTGTATGTAGGTATCTGTGTCATTAACAATCTCTCAGCTCCACCATGGATTATGCTTATTAGGGATAATTTACAATCAAAAGATGATAGTAAAATTAGACAGCGTTTTACAGCAGCAGGAAGCCACCAGCTTCCTTATATCCTAGTACAACATTTCCAGAATACTCTTTTGCTGTGGGATGGTCTGTATGGCAAATGCTCTGATTGGTCAATAAATAAAACACTGACTGGCCAGTGGCCAGGCAGGAAGTATAGGTGGGACTAACAGAGAGGAGAATGGAGAGAGCAGGAAGGTGGGAGGAGACATTGCCAGCCGCCGCTGCCAGGACAAGCAGCATGTGAAGATGCCGGTAAGCCACGAGCCACGTGGCAAGGTATAGATTGATAGAAATGGATTAATTTAAGATATAAGAACAGTTAGCAAGAAGCCTGCCATGGCCATACAGTTTGTAAGCAATGTAAGTCTCTGTGTTTACTTGGTTGGGTCTGAGCGGCTGTGGGACTGGCGGGTGAGAGAGATTTGTCCTGACTGTGGGTCAGGCAGAAAAACCCAGTTACACTCTTTAGTGGACAATTTCCACAAATGATAATCTCTTTGCACATGTCTTAAAATGAGGAATGTAGAAAGCCTTAGCCTTTTTTCTTGTTTTGTACAGTTAAGTGTGTGAAGGCTGTGATATGTTATATGAATTAGAAGAATATCAGTTATATTAAAGTGTAATTAATTGCAATTCCTAATTTCTCATGTCTCCTTCAGGTAATGAGTATCCTTAAATCTCTGCCAATAATGTAAATGGGTTGAATCTACAATAAAAAACAAACATTTCTGCCTGGAAAAAAAATGAAGAAATTGTCTTCCTAAATAATTCAGGAGAAAGCTCATGAACAACAGAAATTCTGAATTCAGAGGCTTCCAATGAAATGTAAATGGACTTTTAAGTTATTTTGGTATGATTTTCAAAATTGGAAAGGTCTTCTGCTGCCAAAGGAAGGTCCATAAAGAATGTATGATCTAGTATTGTGGAAAAATGGTGTCTTTCAGCCCTGACATAATTCATGGCTTTAGAATCTCACTTAAATATTTTTGCATGTGTTTATGTGTATGGTATATATGTGTGTACACATATGTGTTCACGCATGAATATGTGCCAATGGATGTTCACATGTGTACATGGTTGATGTCAGGTGTCCTCTACTGTTGTCCATTTTATTTATTGTGTCTATTTTATTTAACCTCTCTTGTGTTTGGGTGAAATATTCTGTAGGTATCTGTGAGGTCCACTTGGTTCATAATGTTCGCTAGGTCTCTTATTTTTCTGTTTAGTTTTTGTCTTGACAACCTGCCCATTGGTGAGAGTGAGGTATTGAAGTCTCCCACCATCAATGTGTGAGAGCCAGTGTGTGATTTAAGCTTGAGTAGTGTTTCCATTACAAATGTGTGTTTGTATCCCTTATGTTTGGGGCATAGATGTTAAGAACTGAAAAATCATCTTGGTGGACTTTTCCTTTGATGAACATGAAGTGTCCTTCCCTATCTCTTTTGATTAACTTTGGTTTGAAGTCTATTTATTAGATATTAGAATGGCTACATCAGCTTGTTTCATAGGGCTATTTGTTTGGAAAAATCTTTTTCCAACCCTTTTACTCTGAGGTAATTTTTGTCTTTGATGTTGAGGTATGTTTCTTGTATGCAGTAGAAAGATGGATCTTATTCACATCCATTCTGCTAATCTGTCCTTTTTTGGAGCCTGTCCTTGGAACTCACTTTGTAGACCAGTCTAGTCTCTTAACTCACAGAGATCCATCTGCCTATGCCTCCCAAGTGCTGGGATTAAAGGCATGCACCACCATAGCCTAACTTAGTCTGTGTCTTTTTATTGGCAAATTGAGTCCACTGATATTGAGAGATATCAATGTAGCTAGAGTTTTCCTGCCTGGCCCACAGTCAGGACAAATCTCTGTCACCCGCCAGTCCCACAGCCGCTCAGACCCAACCAAGTAAACATAGAGACTTATATTGCTTACAAACTGTATGGCCGTGGCAGGCTTCTTGCTAACTGTTCTTATATCTTAAATTAACCAATTTCTATAAGTCTATATCTTGCCACATGGCTTGTGGCTTACCGGCATCTTCACATGCAGCTTGTCATGGCAGCGGCTGGCAGCTTCTCTCTGACTCAGCTTTCCACTTCCCAGAATTCTTTCCTCCTTGATCTGCCTATACTTCCTCCTGCCTGGCTACTGGCTAATCAGTGTTTTATTTATTAACCAATCAGAACAACACATTTGACATACAGACCATCCCACAGCATATCAATGACCAGTGACTGTTAGTTTTTGTTATTTTGTTGTTGCTAGTGGTAGGGGTAGTGTGTGTGTATGTGTGTGTGTGTGTGTGTGTGTGTGTGTGTGTGTGTGCTCTTATTCTTTTGATTTTGCTGGTGTGAGGCTATTTATTGCCTATGTTTTCATGGATGTAGTTAACCTCCTTGGGTTGGGGTTTTCCTTCTAGTACCTTCTGTAGGGGTGGATTTGTGGATAGAAATTTAAATTTGGCTTTATCATAGAATATCTTATTTTTTCCTTCTATGGTGAATGAAAGTTTTGCTGGGTACAGTAGTCTAGACTGGAGTCTATTGTCTCTTAGAGTCTACAGGACATCTGTCCAGGCCCTTCTAAGTTTGAGAGTCTCCATTGTGAAGTCGGGTATAATTCTAATAGGTCTACCTTTATATGTTACTTGCTCTTTTTCCCCTGCAGCTTTTAGTATTTTTTGTTGTTGTTCTGAATGTTTAGTGTTTTGATTATTATGTGGCAAGGGGACATTTTTTTCTAATCCCATCTATTTGTTTTTCTGCAAGCTTCTGGTACCTTTATAGACATCTCTTTCTCTAGGCTAGGAAAGTTTTCTTCTGATTTTGTTGAAAATATATTCTGGACCTTTGAGCTGGGAATCCTCTCCTTTTTCTATTCCTATTAATCTTAGATTTGGTCTTTTCATAGTGTCCCAGATTTCCTGAATGTTTTGTGTCAGGAACTTTTTAGATTTAACATTTTCTTTGACTGGTGTATTTATTTTTTAGATCGTATTTTTAACATCTGAGAGTCTCTCTTCTATCTCCTATATTCTGTTGATGATACTTACATCTGTGGTTCCTGTTCACTTATCTAGATTTTTCATTTCCATAATTCCCTCAGTTTGTATTTTCTTTATTGCTTCTATTTCCATTTTCAGGTGTTGAACAGTTTTATTCATTTCCTTCAACTGTTTGTTTTTTCTTGTCAAATCTTTAAGGGATTTATTCATTTCCTCCAATTGTTTGTTTGTATTTTCCTGAAATTCCTTATGAGATTTATTCATTTCTTCATTAAGGACCTCACACATCTTCATAAAGTTGATTTTAAGGTCTTTTTCTTGTGCTTCTGTTGTGTTGAATATTTAGGATTTGATATAGTAGGATAGCTGGGTTCTGATGGTGACATATGGCCTTGGCTGTTGTTTCTTGCGTTCTTATTCTGGCCTCTAGTCATTTCGGTTTGGGATAATTATAGGTCTAGGTGTCAACTTCTGAGTTTGTCTTTTCTTTGTTGCGTGAATGGTTTGTTCCTTGATTTCTGTTTCCTCTCTGGTCTTCTGGTCTGTGTAGCCTGGGCTTTTCACAGTCTGGGTTGCTCTCTGGTAGAGCTGGGAGTCTCTGTTCCAGTTGGAGACTGTGGCTAGGCAAACTAGGAGGGAGAACTAGGGCTGGGTGGGGCATGCCGAGACAGTGAGAGAGCTGGGAAGTACGGCAGACAAGCAGCCTACCTGGACGTCTTGCAGTCTGTGTGGTCTTTGATAGAGTGAGGGAGTCCTATTCATCTCTCAGGGAGCACAGAGCTAACCAGTTCAGCTTGTCCCATGGGTCCTTTGTCTCTACCTCTCAAGTGCTGTGGCTAGAGGCGGGCACTGCTCCTGCCCCATTTCTCGGTGGGTTTGTGGATTCTGAGATTTCAGCCTCCAGCCCTTACACTGACACTGTAAGAGCTTTGTTCACTGAGCCATCTACCAAGCCGCTCACTTGAGTATTAAATATTAGAACTCATGAGAAGTTTTGCTAAAGTATAACCAACCTCTCATATTTTCAATTCTTTTCTGCTTGAAATTGAAAAGTATTTTTGTGGAAGGTACCAAGGACAGGAATATAAAAATACATATTACATAGTAGTTTTTTTTCACAAGGGAACTTAAGCATGCAAAATAACAATATTCAGAAATAAAATAGTGAGAAAAAGAGTAACTGCTGTTTAGAAATGTGCAAATGCACATTAAAAGAGGTGGTATTTATAAAAGATTTGGGGAGTTTGAAGCTAAAGTTTGGGACCAAAACACATTTTAGTTTCTGAGCAGGGTTTTTAAGACTGAGTTGTACTTTGTTTTCATGTCAGATGGCTACACAAAACATAAATCACATCATATAGCCCGGTTCTATAAAACCAGGGAGAAATGATGGATGCTGGGACAGGTAATTTAATCACCCAATGAGCCAATATTTGAGGCTCCTCTGTATAGCTCAGAGCTAAAATTTTATTTTTATTTTCAGTTGAATAAAGATAAGCATAGAAACTGGTGAAATAAATTAGTTTTTTAACTTAATAATTTCTTGCATTAAAGACTAATAGTATAAAGGCCATTGAAAAATAGGGCTATTAAATATTTCCTTCAAGTTGGCTTCTATCAAGCTTCACATTAGAGTATTATCTGACATGCTAATGAACTATTTATGAAACTAAAGATTGTAACCTTGAGAAAAATGGCCCTATACCTTTAAAAACTTTTAGAAGGATCTTGTAATATAATGCACATGAAAATGCATTAACTAATAATCTTGGGCAATAACTAGAAGCCAAATTTTATCTTAAAACTTCTGAATAAATCTGAAATTGTCATACCATATATGAGATATGAGAGATCTTTCCTAAATATTTATGAATGTCATTCTTTTCCTAACCACAACAGTTATATGAAAAATAAAATCACTAGATTCCATACATTAAAAATAGCTTTGACAGGCTATGGATTATGATACAGCTTGAAAATACAAAATAGCCTCACATGTCACTGCCTACTACAAAATTTGCATTCTGCATATGCATAGTAGCAGTGCAGCACATTCATAGATGTGAATATACAAGTCTTGAGCAAAGATTGATTTTGTGAAAGACCTGTAAATTCTCTATAGCAGTGATTCTCAATATGTGGGTCACAACCTCTTTGGGAGTCAAATAACCCTTTTATAGGGGTCACCTAAGACCATCGGAAAACACAGATATTCACATCACAATTCACAATAGTAGCATACTGTTATGTTATGAAGTAGCATCAAAAATAATTTTATAGTTTGGGGTAACCACAACACAAGGAACTATATTAAAGAGTCACAGCATCAGGAAGGTTGAGAACCACTGCTCTATACTGCTCCACTTTTGTGGAAGTGAACTCAGGATCAGAACACTTTGGGAGACATTCACGTTCAGTGAAGTTCCTTTACCTACTGATGTATGCATATGGTATAGTCTATTTTTAAGCTATTCAAATGTAAAATTTGGCTTAGAAGTCCAATGCAACCATCCTGCCAATGGAGGAAGTCCATAGTTTGAATATCTATGGATATTCACTTACTGTTAGAAGGTAGAACAATACTGTGATAAAATTTCTCTCAGAGGATTTTGATTTAATTACTTTTTCACTTCAATATAACTCTACTTTTTAGAGTAGGTTTTTAGGATCACAGCAAAATTGAGTGGAAAGTACAGACATTTATCACATAATTTCTGTCCTGACCCCATGCTTAGCCTGTCTCATTGTCATCAACTGCTCTAGAATACTAGATACTGATTTTAAATGATGAACCTACACTGAGGTATCACTATCATCCAAAGACCATAGTTACACTTGAGTTTTTCATTCTGTGGGTTTGGACAAAAACACAGTGATATTTATTCACCATTGTAGTGTCCTAAAGAATAGTTTTACTACCACAAGAATCTCCCATGATCCATCTATTAATTCTTCCATCCCCACAAAGCCTGATAACCATTAATGTGTTTTGGTTTCTCCATTGCTTTGCCTTTTTAAGAGTGTCATGTACTGTAATCCCATAGTATATGGTCTTTTTATATTGCTTTCTTTCACTTAGTAATATGAATCTGACTTTTCTACATGTTAATAGATCATTTTTTTTTACTATTATTCCATTGTCTGGATGGACCACAGTTTGGATATGTACCTAATAAGGAGATCTTTGTTGCTTTTTAAGATTTTTTTTTGTGATTATAACATAATTATAGAATTTCTCCCTTCCATGTCTTCCCTCAAAATCCTCCCATACACCACCTCCCAGCTCTCTTGCAAA
The DNA here is from genome assembly GCA_902168405.1 of Peromyscus aztecus. Classification (NCBI taxonomy): domain Eukaryota; kingdom Metazoa; phylum Chordata; class Mammalia; order Rodentia; family Cricetidae; genus Peromyscus; species Peromyscus aztecus. Next base: position 10,440 of record CABHPQ010142767.1, read on the forward strand.
CTTGTGTCCTCCTTTTTCATTGGGTAACAGTGATATCAACATGTACGTGCATGTAAATGGATTTACATTTTTGTCTACTTTGGGGAAGTACCAAAGGGTATAATAGCTAGTAAGATTATATTCCAATATGACTATACAGTTTTCATTTCCATCAGCAATGAATGAGGTCTCTCATCTCACTCCTTGTCAACATTTGCTAACTTTCTAGGTTTTAGTTATTCTAGCACATCACTCATCATTGGTCTAATTTTCATTTTTGATAATATATGATGGGTAACATATTTGCATATTCGAGATTGCCACTTATATTTCTTCTTCAACTAGAAGTCTCTTATGGTCTTTGCCACAGTTTTAAAATTGAATTCCATCTTTAGTTTTGAGTTTTCTGAACATTCTGAATATTTTTAGTGGTTTTTTTTTTTTGCATTTCATTACCTTCACTTATTCCTTCTCAAGTGCTCCCCTTTTGTTTTTGGAGACCTGATTTCCCAACTTCATCACTCTCTCTCTCTTTAACAATCGTTGTTAATCAGATACTGGAAACAGATAACTTCCATTTTTGTTTATCCTTGGAAGTTTCTTATCTTTCACTTTTGAAGGATGACTTCAGATTATAGACTCTTTGTCTTTCCTTAACGTTAAATATTTTACTCACTTTTTGTATCTGAGGAGAAGCAATCTTTAAAAAAAATTATTTGCTTCTCTAAAAATAAATTCTATATCTGTCTCACTCTGGTCCAGATATTTTTGTTTGTTTTATCTTCTATAATTTTAAAACAATATAGCTATATGTAGTCTTTTTGAAACTTATTCTACCTATTCTGAACTTATTAAAAATCTGTAATTTTATGTCTGGCTTTAAAGAGGTTGAAATTCGTTATTATTGTATCCCTTCCTCTCTCTCTCTTCTCTTCATCTTATGTTATACTTTCTCTACTTAACTCACAGGTCTCCTCTTTTTGGTATTATTTTTCTGTCTAATTTTCAGGTTTTGTAATCCCTGGTTTTTAATTTCCACACTAACTGTCCTTGTGGAATCTTTACAACTGTGTTTGGTTCTTGGAAGTCATTTTTCTCACATTCCTTACTGTTTTCCTTGGAAGTGCATTATTGTGCTTGTAACCTTAAATCATTTGCATCTCAGATGGTCTTTATTTTCCCCAAGAATCCAGCCCAGGAAATAAACTAGGAACGCTGAAAGGTGAGGAATGTAAGTACACTTTTCACAGGGTCCCACATTTTATCAATGCTATGAGACCTAATTAAAGCATTATGACTTTTTTGTTCTTTCAGGTGCTCCATGCACTTTTCTACACAAAGACCTGACCTGTGTTGAGTTTTACACATTGTGGTAAATTTGCTTAACTTCTCTGAAATGGTTTATTTAGCTATCTACTGAACTATAATACAAGTTTCCTGGACTGTTTACTTTGTAATTTTGTTATCTCTATTTTCTTCCTATATTCCCTTATTTTCTCATTTGCTTATTTTACAGCCTTACTTCTTTCCTTCCTTTTTTCCTTTCTTTCCTCTTCCTTCCTTTTTGGATGCAGTGAACTTTATTGATGTATTACAAGAGGGTAGGACTCGGAGCCCCTTTCCTTCCCTTCTCCTGAAGGTCTGGGGTGGAAAGACTGAGCGAGACACTCAGTGTGATGGCTGAATCAAGGCAGACACTCCCCAACAGCCTGAGAGTCTTTCTTATAACCTCATGGTTGTTCTTGCTGGCATGACTGCTACACCCTTCCTACTCTTTGGAAGTCATTTCTATAGCCAACCGTGTCTCATACCAGAAAATGAGCATGACAAAATGGTCACCGAGGGAAATGCTAGTCCCAACATCAAAATTGGGGCTTTTGTTGAAGTTGCTGGAGAAAACCTGGTCCTTGTTGCACTCAGGGCAGTCTAATATCTACTTTACCACCTTGTTAATATTATTTTTATTTGGCCCCTTTCTCCAGGCCACAAGTCAGGTCCACCAGAGACACATTAGGAGTACAGTGAACAAGACCATCCTAGTGAGCTTCCAGTTCACCTCTGGGATGACCTTGCCCACAGCTATGGCCTTGCCAAGTAATTTGGGAATATGTTCTAGGCAGGCCCACAGCTGTCACAACAGTTTCCCAGTGGGCTATCCAGTCTTCTAGGTGGTAGTTATCATCTTTTAATGTTAATAGATGAAAAGTATATGAAGGCTGAGATTTGCAATTGGAGGTAAATTAAGCAATCTTTCAGAGGTTTATGGAAAAATCTTATGTGTAGTAAGAGTTTTCAAAAGGGAGAGAAAAATATAGATTTTTGTCTATATTTCAAATTGTATATGAATCTATGCTATATATATGCATGTATCTATATGTATATACCTATGTGTATGTATATGTATCTATATTTCAAATTGTATTGTCCACATGTCTCTTCTGAAAAAATATTGTAACAAAGATGTCAGAAGATTAAACAGTTTAATATTAACAATAAATTTCAAAAATAATGTCTTAAAATGAATATTTTACACAGCATAAACCATTAACATGTCTCCCCTACTAAAGTCAGAATTTCCTAGGGAACATGTGTTTTTTAAAAAGCTCATTCATTCAGCTGGAAGCATGGCTCAGCAGTAGAGAACTTGCCTGAAATGCACAAGGCTCTGTATTTCATCATCAGTACCAAAAAAAAATAATTTTTTTAAGAAGTTTATGGCTCAAATATACCTTTTCCCATAAAATTTAGAATTTACTGATTCTTATAAACATTTCCCCCAGGACTCTGATTGGGATTGCAGTTAATCTCTCAGTTTTGAGGATACTGATGCCCTGTAGAATTGATCCTCCTGAGACATAGACTGATTATATTCTTACAAAGGACTTAGACTTCTCCAGCCGGCTGTGTACCCTTCCTTAGAGAGTGACATAGTCATAGTATGTGAGAAAGCACACTGGTATCAAGGACTGGGACTCAGCTGAGTGACTTTTGTGAAATCAACTGATATATCCTTTGTTTTCTCATGTATAAAAATAGACCAATGATTACTTCTCTACATACTCTTGTGAGTGTCAAGAGATGAGGCTATAAAGTATTTGCTAGAAATGAAGGTTTTAAAGGATGTTGCAGATATGCCTTTTAACATAGTGCTTAACATTGTGTCTTCTTTAAGCAGGGTCTTTATGTTGTTAGGTTGATCTTGATTTAAACATTTTATTGGCAGTAGTTGGTTACAGTATACATATATATTGCTAATATTTAATAATTATCATATGCAAATATTTATATAATAATTATATTAATATGTGCATACATAAGTTTTAAAGAATGAAAATATGAGATTCAACTAAGGCATTTTAATAGATATAAAATGCTATTTTGAAATTTAAAACCAGTTAAGGAATGTGATAGCAAAGAGAACATCTCTTTGTGACATTACTTTTTCTTTTCATTTACAGAATGAGCAATGAGTGCCTGAGGGTTTATCAGTGATGTCTCTAGAGCAGAAATCAATTTCTAACCCCCTTCACCCCTGGCCAAAAGCTTGTCCAAAAGGAAAGCAAAGGCTTCTGTTGCGTAGACTGTTTTCTTTACATTTACATGCTCATTTATGTGAGCCTGTAATGCTGTTTGAATAAGAATCTGAAGAGAGTGAAAACAGCATGAGCTTCTTGACTGATATCTTCAATGGAAGCATGTTTTTGTTTCTCCTATTTTTCATTTCCTATGGTACCTTGTTGATGCCTCTTTCTTTATGTTTTCCACTGTCATTGTGTGTATGTCATATAAACCACACAATATGCATAAGTATGTATGTAAATATGCATCTTCAATGTTTATGTAGTATAGTCCTATCATATGCCTTGCTTATTTGGGAAAGTAAAATTTGTTTCAAGTAAAAAAGGAATTAATAATTCCATTGATGGCTAAATAAGAGGATAAAATAGGTAAAACTCTAGCCAGTTTAAAGAGAAAAATAAATTTTAAAATTTCATGGTAGAATACATATGCTATATATTTATATATCTGTATATATAAATATATGTCTATATATTTGGACCCTACCATGTATATTCATGTATAGAAGTCTACTTTCTTTAAAATTCCATTTCTACAACTGCACAATAGCATTCAAGCTCATTTATTAATTTAATAAATACTTTTGAGCATCTTCTCTAGCCAAGGTTTTCTGTTAAATATTAAGAATGAAGTAGCAGAAATATAAATAGTGCTTGTCCTTTTGGTATGCTGTTCCAGCACACATCCTAGAGCTGAGGTGTTTATAAACATCTGATTTTATAAATAACATAAAGAGCTAACTTTATTTAACTTGGGCTGCTGTTTTAACAAGTCTTCCTTCAACACACACTCCGTCATGACTTCTTATGGTTAGGGAACCTCTAATGATATTTTTTCCTAGTTAACTTGTAATTGTGATACTAATTCATGAATCTGGAGATTTTTATACGAACTACCAAGAATGAAAATAAAATAACTTTCCCAGTACTCTCTTCTACAGATGACTGGAACTGGGGGGGCATTTGAAGGGGTGATTTGGAAACTTAGTGCAGTGGAAACTCCCTGGAATCAACGAGGATGTGCAGCTGGAGTTTTCTCCAGTCCTGCCCAGCACCACGGAGCCTGCAACCACTTATAAAATAATCACTCAGAAACTTATATTAATTAAACTGCTGGGCCATTAGCTCAGGACTACCACTGACTAGCTCTTACACTTAACTCAGCCCATTTAATCTATATGTCATCACGTGTTCTGTGGCTTTACCCATTGTCTTTACATGTTGCTCCCTGGATGGCAGGCTGGCTTCCCCCTCCCCTCCCCTGCTTCCACCTCCCAGTCTCTCTTCTCTGTTTGTTCTGCCTATGCCTATCCTATACTTCCTGCCTGGCTACTGGCCAATCAGTGTTTTATTTATCATTCAATCATAGCAACATATATTCACAACATACAGGACATCCCACAGCAAGGATGATCCTAGTGAAGACTTCTAGTAACAGAGGAATGGAGCCTGAATCAACATCTTCTGTAACCAGGCAAGGATCACAGTGGTGGCACTGAGATGCCAACCCAGCCACAAAACCTTCAACCTACAATTTCTCTTATCTGCAAGATATTCAGGGGAAATGGTGCAGAACTTGTGGGAGCAGCCAAACAAAGACCATTCCAACTTGAGGTCCATGTCACAAGAGGGAGCCCATGCCTGATACTTCTTGGATGGCCAGGAACAAGAAGCTAGATAGCCCAGAGATCCAAGATAGAAACAAACAGGACTGGTCAAAATAACAACAACAAAAAAAGTCAATGAAATGCTTCCTAATGATATTCTGTTAAACTCATAGATTGTAGCCTAGCATAATTGTCATCAGAGAGGCTTCATCCAGCAACTAATGGGAGCAGATGTACCCTCAGCCAAATATGTGAATCCAGGGAAACCTCGCAGTAGAGGGGGGAGAAAGAATTGTAGGAGCCAGAGTGTTGAGGATGCCACAAGACCATGGCCCACAGAATCAACTAAGCATGGCTCATAGAAACTCACAGAGACTGAAGCAGCAATCATGGAGCCTGTATGGGTCTGAGATACGTCCTCTGCATATATATTATGGTTGTATAGCGTGGTTTTCTTGTAGGTCTCTTAACAGTGGAAGTGGGAGCTGTCTCTTACTCTTATGCCTGCTCTTGAGACCCTTTGTCTTATCCAGCTTTGATATGAAGGTTTGTGCCTTGTCTTTTTGTAAATTGTTATGCCATGTTCAGTTGATATCCCTGGGAAGACTGTTATTTTCTTAAGGGAAATTGAAGAGTGGATCTGGGGGAGAACGGAGATTGTGGGGAAGGACTGGGAGAAGTGAAGAAAGAGGAAACTAATTGAGATGTAATATATGAGAGAATAAAAAAATAAAATAACTTACCTTTTTCACTCTACAGACACTACTGAACTAAATACAAAAGTGTGATTGTAGTAGATAAAATATGCAGTTGCATTGTCTCCCATTCTGGGTAGATGATCTCTGAAGAGTTGTAGATTAGAACATGGTGTATGATGTTTATAAGACAGATACTCCATATTTTGATATGAGGACAATGGGGTCATAATGGATTAGTATGTAGAAAGAATTTGAAACATACAGAGATATATAATTTCTAAAACGTTTCTGTAAAGTGAAAGGCTACTAGAGATGGTAAGGAAGGGTTTGCAAAGCAATGAGTCCAATAAGCTGTGTGGTAAGCAAGTCAGCATGATTCTTTCTGGCTCGGTGTGAATTTTCCCTAAGATTTTTTGAGAAGCTTCTTTGACCTTGTTTATGCTTTTAGGACAATATTACAGACCAAACATTTTTAAAAGCAAACAAATAATTAACACCCTCCCACATTCTCTCTCTCTCTCTCTCTCTCTCTCTCTCTCTCTCTCTCTCTCTCTCACACACACACACACACACACACACATACACACACACACACACACACTTACACGTACACACACACATCATGCAAAGCTGTAAGATCTGAAATCAGTATAATGAAGAGGGTAGATGAGGATTACTGAAAACATCTTGGAACTTTGAGGGTCAGTGAAACATGAACTTGTGCCCTGATTTCACCACTTATTTGCCCCTAATCTTTTGGTCTGAAATCTCTAAACCTTTGCTGCTTCATCTATTCATGATGGTGTAACATCCTTCACTTTTGCACTATCTCATGATGTTACCATAAGATCAGAGGGAGAAATTGGATATAATTGTGTTCTGGGAAACTCTGCAGAACTAATAATTATATCTACTTTCAAGAAATTTTGCATTAATCAAAAAGTAAAAGCAGGCATATCAGTTCAAAGGATGGAAATACTACTTAGGAAGGGATTACAGGTTGAACCATGTCCTTCCAAAATTCCTATATTACAGTTGCTTAATCAAAATTATAGAGACCAGTAGTTCTCCAAAATACAAAGGCTAATTGACCTCTAACAAATCCAGTCAGAAATAAAGGACCAGTTCTGGGGGCAAATGTCTTGAACCAACAGAAGTAAGACCAAGTAGCAGTTATAAACATTTCAGAAAAAATCTTAGCATTTTATAAGAATGTGCAGGGAAAATCATAAGTGACTTATTAGAACTTGCTAGCTTTAAAGAATGGAGAGAGGGAAGCAACACAAACTAACAGAGCTTTAAAATAAGAGCTCATTCCCTAAGACAAGTGCTTACTGCTGCTTGAGTGGCTGGGGTTGTAAGCAATAAGCCATGACACCTGGCCTGGGGTTTTAAAGTTAAGGTTCATACAGGCTTAGGAACACAGAACTGTCTCTATGTTTATTTGGTTCGTCCCACAGTAGTTGGTTAAAATTTCTCTTTTCCTTCATCTTTGGCCTAAAATAAAAATTAAGACATCACAATGTTTCCTTTTTTTCTGCTTTGTTTTTAAGAAAGCATCTCACTATGTAGCCCAGGCTGGCCTTAAAAGTTCAGTCCTCCTGATTCAGCCTCCTGCGGGCTGAGATAGTAGTAGTCATGAGACCCCACACTAAACTTCAGAACCTTTTCTTACCAAAATCCTAAATTCCAGTACTTTAAAATGTGATGTGATTTTCAAATAAGGTCATTTCAGATTTAATTAATTCTGATGAGCTTGTACCAGAGTACTGTGACCTTATTCCAATATGGCAATTGTCCTTAATAGAGCACATATATGGGCACAGAAATAGACACAGACATAGGATAGACAGTATGAGGAGACACAGTAGAATGTGACCATCTTTCCCCTCTCCACAAGCCAAGAAAGGAGTTCTAGGCCAGACCCTACTCACAGTGCACAGAAAGAACCAATCATACCAATAATTTGATTTAAGGTTTTACCTTGCAGAACTGAAATAAAATAATTGTCTTATGCAAGCCATTATATTTGTAATGACAACCTAAGGAACTAATATATATAAGAGAAGAGAGACCAAGTCAGTCTATAGGCTAAGAAAGTAACCAAGGGTGAAGGGATTAAAAGAAATTGAAGATGGTGTGTGTGTGTGTGTGTGTGTGTGTGTGTGTGTGTGTGTGTGTGTGT
>CABHPQ010142767.1:18496-36484 GCA_902168405.1 Peromyscus aztecus
TGTGTGTGTGTGTGTGTGTGTGTGTGTGTGTGTGTGTGTGTGTGTGTTCTGAAAGAGAATATCCCTAAGGCAGTTGGAAACAAAATACAGAGAAGCAGAGAGCTTGGAATACACAGCTCTAAAAGAGATGTCTCCATCAAATTCTTCCCCTCAGAGCTCAGGGAACCCCACAGAGAGGAGGCAGAAAAAGTGAGGAGACAGTGGGGATGGAGAACACCAGGAGAACAAGACCCTCTAGAAGAACTGAGCAAGGCTCATATGAACTCACAGAGACTGAACAGCATGCACAGGGCCTCCATGGGTCGCACCAGGTCATCTGCATACATACTGTAGCTTTCAGGTTAGTACTTTTATGATACTCCTTAATGTATAAATTAATAGGTCTCTGATTCTTGTGCCTTCCCTTGGGGCTCTTTTCTGTTGACTTGTCTTGTCCAACTTCGATCTGGAGGTTTTTTTTTTTATCTTATTATATTTTATTTTGTTAGGTTTTGTTGTTATGTCTTAGAAGGCTGTTCTTTTTTTAATGAGAGATGGAGTAGATCTGGATGAGATAAGAAGAAAGGGACAACTATATTCAGAATGTATTGTATGATAAAAGAATCTATGTTTAATAAAAGGAAGAAAAAATGAGAGTTTAGTTTAAACTTTGTTCTTCTTAGGAATTTCACATATGTATATATACAATAAAATAAGATCATAGCTACAATTTCTTCATACATATACATATAATCAGTGGTGCCAGTGAGTGGTTTGATCTTGTGCAAATTTTGTTTGGGTAACCATTGCTGTTGTGACTTGAGAGTGATAAACATACCGAGATGACAGCATTTCATGGTACTCCTCCCCAGCCTCCAGCTCCTGCTTTCTTTCTGCTTCCTCTTCTGCAATATTTCCTGAGCATCGGTGGTGGTAGAGAATGATGTAAAAGTTCTGTCTAGGGTTGTGCACTCAGTCTTTCATGATCAGCACTTTGACCAGTTATATATCTTGCTGTTAACCTCTTCACATTATAACAATGCCACTGTGACCAAGGTTGTTAGCAGCACAGGTCTATATAAACATAAATATCTAGGAGACATATTGACAGCATGGTAATTCAGAAAAATAACAATACCAGGTTCTACCCTTTGGTCTATGGCTTCCTCAGCCAAGGACTTTTGGCCAGGAATATGGTATCAGGCATGAAATTCCCTCTTGTGGGTCAGGTTTCAAAGCCAATTAGAAAGTCATAAGTTATCTGATAACATTCAAGTTTATGATTAGAAGTATGTATATACCTTATAAGATAAAAGCCTTCGCTTCTTTATTTTATTCTATTTCTTTTAGGTTTTTCAAGACAGGGTTTCTCTGTGTAGTTTTGCGCCTTTCCTGGAACTCACTCTGTAGCCCAGGCTGACCTCGAACTCACAGAGATCCGCCTTCCTCTGCTTCTCGAGTGCTGGGATTAAAGGCGTGCCCCACCACTGCCTGGCAAAGCCTTCTCTTCTAATTGAAGTTGAAAAAAATGAGGAGCCAAATGATTATGCACGAGTCAAAACTATACTATTTTTATGGCAATCTTTTCCCATCTCCTCTAAATGATATTCTGAGGAGAATGTTTCCAATTTTATTTCATTTTCTTATTGTCATTTTCATATGATACCTGAATAAAAGAGTATGATGATTAATTTTGACAGAATAGAGTATTTTGAATATGACATAACATCGAAAGAAATTCAGTGTAACATTGTTCTTAAAGTATATAATGTCTATGCTTAAATCCAAAAGTAACAAAAAGAATTAGCCATAATGTAATGATAACAATATAGAAAGACAAATTAAAAAAACATAAAAAAGAATAAAGACTTAGTATTATGAGAATTGTTTTATGGCTAAAATTAATTCCTGTGCCCCGCTAATGTACAATGTTTCCCATGTTGCTTTAGCTGTCTCTACATCCTCCCTCCCTTTATCTCTCTGTTCCCTTATTGATTTACTTCTACAGTATTGGGAATTGAACCCTAGGGTTTAACTGTGCATACTGGGCCACCCCTCCTGAGTACTGAGCTGTAGAGAATTGAGTTATATCCTTAGCTCTCCTTTTACTATGCTGTCTATTTTGAGACAGGGTCACACTAAATTTGCCAGACTGGTTTCGAACTTGCTTTGTGACCCAGGCTGACCTTGACATTGTAATGCTTCCATTTCAGCTGCCTGATTATCTTGGAATATATCCCTATACCACGGGAGAAAGTAAATAAGATATACATCTATATCTTCCAACACACTATTATTATTTTAAAAGATGATTACTTCTAGCATATGCACAGAGCCAGCTACAGTAGCTAATGATTGCTGATTCATTCAAATTTCCTTTTTATGAACAGTAATAAACAGAATCCCAAGGACCATCATTTTTTTCTGTGAGGACATTCACCCCACTGATTAGAGGCTCATCTCAACACTTTCTGGCTGTCATCAGTAATGAAAAGTAACTGTCCTGGTTGTGTATAGTAATTCCAACCTAAGGAGTTTATTGAAACATGCATTTGCTTCCCATCAAGGCAGCTGGCACAGCACTATAGGAAGTTAGAGTTGGTTATTCCCTCATAGATCAAAGTCTGCTTGCCAGTGTTATATATATATTGACCTGTCCAACTCCCTTTTCATGATTGATCACTTTGCCACCCAGAGGATTTCCCTGTCGCTCTGTCCTGACAAAGTTCTCCATACGGCTTTAGATAATTAAAGGCCTTCTTTATTTTTTGCCTTGGAAAATCCTTAATTTTCCAGGAACAAGGAAGTCCCTACAGTCTGGGAGTTGTTACTTTTGCTAAAGAACATTGATTTCCACCTTTATTGCCAAAGGAGGTCCTTATATTGCAGAGGATTGCAATGTACCTACTTTTACATTTAGTCTCCAAGGTTTTGTAGTTTTGTAAATTGACTGACAAAAATAATATCAGCGGTGCTCTGTGGACTGTAGCATATGGAGAACTGGTTTTGTTTTTGTTTTTGTTTTTAAGGATGAGACAAATCATTCAGCGTTTAACTTTGCCTGCCATGCACTGTGGCGACTTCCTGGCATGTACACGTGACATATGAGACTGGAATTGCCACAGTTGTGTGGACAGGAAGAAGAAAGAGCCCAGTAATCTTCCTGATGCCTGCGCCCCTGTGGCACTTTTGGAAGCCAAATTACCATATGACCGTCTTGAATGAAATTGTCCCCTGTTACATTTATATTGCCAGCATTTAGGCTTGGTGTTAAAAAAGATTAATGCTGATACTAAAGGGCTTCGTAAATCCAGTAGTTTCAGCCATTCCAGAATAGCTTTGTAGTGGTATCTCTAGTAGGAAGGGCGGTGACATTTTCTATTAGTCAATTTCAATATTAACACACCGCATTTTATTTTATTATTTTTTTAACACACTGTATTTTAAAACACATTTTACTGACTTTGAAATGTTGAAAATTGTATGCATGTGTAAAGAAATGAGGTTTATTTTTCTTAGTCCTTTTGTGATTTAACACATCACAGCAATATGATATCTTAATCTTAACGACACTGATTTTTTAGGACAGCTCTCTTTCAATATTATACTACCTCAGCTAGTTTGTTTGGGCCTGTTTTCTCTCTAATGCCTAACTCTGTCTTAGAACAACTGAATCCCCAGAGAGACCCATCTTAATGAATTACAGAATGTCCAGGGAAGAGACTGGAAGGGACATAAGGGAGAATGAAGAAGTAGACCATTGGCCTTTCCAGCTTCAAGAGATGAAGTGAATTATTCTCAGAAATTTTGAGACACATATAGAGTCATACCCATGTAGTGAATAAAATTATTTTTCTCGCGATGAGGAAATCATATTCATTTCATTACTGAATTGCATTCATGAAGGGAAAAGTAATACTAGTGTGGATCATTTGAGTACATAGAAGGTTAAGTATCTATGTATAACTCAAGAATGATCATCTTCAATGAAATTTTTTAAAGAATTATGAAAAAATGTTTTTATTCAATTTAAAGACAATACTTTACCCAAACAGATACTAGAAAATGGCAGATATGTTAATGCTAAGGAAGTACATACAAACAAATAATTGAGACTCATTACATGACCATCTCCTAGGGCTGATACTTTCATGAGGAAATGATCACATACAAACCCTATGCATTTAACATCTCACTTGTTGTTGACCAACTACAGGTACCCAAATAGATACAGGTAAAAACAATCAAAAAGAAATAAGATATGTTATGATGGGAACATAGAACTATATGATCTATAGTAAAATAATCTGTTGATTCCTGTTATGTCTATGTAAAACTTTGGTTTCATTGTGACTATTGAACATAGAGAAGATTGTGGACAAAATTACAAGGTAGGGAAATTTGCTTTATGTTGTTGCTCGCTCCTCTTTCATTTGATGTTATAAAGTCATTTTCTGCCCCTGACATATTCTCAGCCTGTGGTCTCATGTGTCTAAAACTCATTTCTAATATCTACTCTCACATCCTTTTTTCCAATTAAGGTAAAAAGTCATTGATAGAATTAAGGGATACTTGGTTTTAATGATGACAAAAATGAACAGTTAATTAGAAAAAGATATTCTAGCCAAGGACCCCAAATAGCTCCATTCCATCACAGATTTAAACAATCAATTTAAATATGAAAACGATAATAGGGACAATTGTATCTTTTTAACCACAAATGTATGCATTATTAAACTCTGAGAGAAACTAAGATAGATTTGACCTCCAAAGTAAATATTTATTACCAGTCCAGGGTATTTATTGTTGTGTAACAAACTGCTTTCCAACGAAGAGTTTTAAAGTAAAAGAATTCCTTAAGACTCTATATTGTGGCCTGGGATATGTGTTTTGTAAATTGTCACACAGTGTTAGATGGAGACTGGGATGTGTGTCGAAAGGGGTCAATAAGCATACTGCTCATTGATGCTGGCTGCACACTGGGAGCCCAAGTAGGTTGCTGAATGAAGAACCTGCATGTGTTCCCTCTGTTTGTCGGCTTCCCCAGCAGGGTGGCTTGGCTCCTGGTAATAGATCCTGAGAATGAATATTCCAGGAAATTGAAAGTTGTACAGCTTCTTAGGACTTCATCCCAGTAGCCACTGAGTACCACTTCTGTCACGTTCTATTGATCCAATAGCTGATACACAAGACAGGAAATTAGACTCTCTCTTGTGATATAGAGGTAGCAAAATGACTTTGGAAGTAGGGTAAGAGGTGCTGTATTTTAGGCCACTCTAAACCCAAAATTTCTTCAGACTTTATGAGATGTTCAGTTTTTGAGGTATGTATTCTTTCATCATTTTAAATATTATGTTTCCAGAGTTATTACTGGTTCCATAGCTAATTTACCAGAAAATGATTATTTAGTAATCTATCATATAGTCTTTCTTTTCTTCCTTCCTTCTTCCTTCCTTTCTTCCTTCCTTCCTTCCTCCCTCCCTTCCTTCCTCCCTCCCTTCCTTCTTTCCTTCTTTCCTTCTTTCCTTCCTTCCTTCCTTCCTTCCTTCCTTCCTTCCTTCCTTCCTTCCTTCCTTTCTTCCTTCCTTTCTTCTTTCCTTCCTTCTTTCCCCACTTCCTTTCTTCTTATTCTTCCCTATTCATCTCCTTTCCTTTCTAGTGTGCTTTAGCTAATTGTAGTCATAAGGCTAGGTTCCATCCAGAAATGTGAGTAGAAGCAACATGTACACCTTCCATACCCATTTTAATACATTTATCTTCCCTTGTTTTCACTAGCTTGGAAATGCTATGGATCAGTGCAACCATGAAAGCAGCATAATCTCAAGATTTGTACCTTAAAATTGTTTCATAAGAGAAAAATGTTAATTTCATTCTATACTCTGCATATGCTCACTTTAACTTGCTTTTCTCAAGTATGATATTTATATTGATTAAGACACTGTATTTATTAATGTCTTCACTATATAGACTTCTGACCTATTTACATAGTACACTTTGGTTTATAATTAATCTTCTAATATATAAAGTATTCCATTTTCATTGGATAAATAAACCTTTTTAAGTAGAGGGTTGGCTAAACAGCAGCAAACTTTAAGTTGATATTGGTGTTCACATGATATAGGTATACCCTGTAGCTACAGTGAGACTTTTCATGTGTGAGAGCTGGTAGAACAGTCAACTTCAAAAGTCCTGATTGAATGCAAGAGTCAGCTTGCCTGAAATATCTCCTCTCTCGGACAGCAGGGACTAGATGATGGTAGACTTGCAAGTAGTATTGCCAATCTAGACCTTTAAAGTGCTGCACATTTTCTTTATCAGAAACCAGGGGAAAAAAGAAAATAATTAGCCAAAGAAGCAGCCTACAGAAAGGGAAAATATTTTTACCAACTCCACGTTTGATAGAGGATGAATATTCAAAATATATAAGGAACACAAGAAACTAGATATAAAAAAAAAACCAACAAAAAACAAAACAAATAATCCATTTTAAAATGGGGTACAGATTTAAACAAAGAATTTTTAGTATAAGAATCTCTAATGGCTGAGAAATACTTAAAAGTTAACTTAAAGTTAAAATGTTCAACATCCTTAGTCATCAGGGAAATGCAAATTAAAAACTACTCTGAGTTTCCATCTTACACCTGTCAGAATGGCTAAGATATATAACACAAGAGTAACACTCCTCCATTGTTGGTGGGAGTACAAACTTATACAGTCACTTTGGAAATCAATATAATTGTTCCTCAGAAAATTAGAAATAGATCTACCTCAAGACAGAGCTATATCACTCTTGGGCATATACCCAAAAGATGCTCCATCCTAACTCCATCCTATCACAGGGACACTATATTCACTGTGGCTTTATTCATAATAGCCAGAAACTGGAAACAACCTAGATGTCCCTCAATTGAAGAATGGATAAAGAAAATGGAGGTATATTTACACAATGGAGTATTAATCAGTTGTTTGAAAAATGACATAAAATTTGTAGAAAAAATGGAACTAAAACAAAATCATCCTGAGTGAGGTAATCCAGACTCAGAAAGACAAATATGATATGATATGCATTCACTTATAAGGAGGTATTAACCCTATAAGTAAATGATAACCAAGCTACAACCTGTAGACCTAGAGAGGTTAGGTAAAGTGGAGGGGTCTAGGAGAAGACACAGATCTCCCAGGGAAGGGGAATTAGAATAGATTTTGCAGGTGGACTGGGGGTGAGAACAGGAGTGGGAAGGATCAGGTGGGAGGTATATGGTGATATTGTGTTCCCCGAAAATATTGTACATCCTAATAAACTTATCTGGGGTCAGAGAACAGAACAGCCACTAGATATAGAGGCCAGAAAATGGTGGCACACACACACCTTTAATCCTATCACTTGGGAGGCAGAGATCCTCTGGATCTCTGTGAGTTCAAGGCCACACTAGAAACAGCCAGGCATGGTGACCCACGCCTTTAATTCCAGGAAGTGATGGCAAGAAGCAGAAAGGTATTTAAGACATGAGGACCAGGAACTAGAGCCTGGTTAAGCTTTCAGGCTTTCAAGAAGCAGTTCAGCTGAGATCCATTTGGATAAGGACACAGAGACTTCCAGTCTGAGGAAACAGGATCAGCTGAGGAATTGTGAGGTGAGGAAGCTGTGGCTTGTTGTTTCTCTGATCTTCCAGCATTCACCCCAATAACTGGCACCGGGTTTGATTTTTTTTAATAAGACTCTTTAAAATTCATCCTACAGAGGTAAGATGGAGAGAGAGTGTAGAGAGAGAGAGCTGGAATTGGGAGATATTTGGAAGACTGTTTGGAAACTCAGTGCAGAGGAAACTTCCTGGAATTCATGAGGGTGATCCTAGTGAGGACTCCTAGCAATGGAGCATACAGCATCTGATCTGACCATCCCTTATAGACAGCCAAGGCTCCCAGTGGTGAGACTGGCTTACATTTGGATGAGTTGTTAGCCAAGGGGATCCCATGGAAATCTCTAAACAACCCAGGATAGGGCAGAGGGTTTCTCTCCTCAAACTCCCCATTGCCAAGGACAACATTCACACAGCTCTTTGAACACAGAGAGGTCGACCTGGTGCCTACATGGAGCCTTCACCCCTACATTCTAGTCTCTTTGATTGGGGAAGACTCTGTGCAGGCTACCTGAAGAAAAACATGGACACAAACCCAGCTACCAAAACTTTGACCTACAATCTTCCTTCCTGAAAGATGTGCCGGGATAATATTGATGCAGAACTTGTGGGAGTCACCAACCAATGTCTGATTTAACTTACAATAATACACTGGGAGCCAACGCCTTACTCTGCTTGGATGGCCAGGAACTGGAGACTGGAAAACCCAGAGATCTAGGGTAAGACCAAACATTGCTGGTCGCAAAAAAAAAAAAAAAAAGAAAGAAAGAAAGAAACAAGAAAGTGATTACCAATAATTATAGCTAGGAAAAAAGGAAATAAACACATTTTTCTTAAATTTTTCATAAAAATTCACTTAGAAGTAACATATGAATAAAGAATCAAATTTTATAAAAATAGTAATATTAACTTCAATTAATTGATGACCAGACAAAAAAGTTGAAAGAGGAATTTCTATCAGATCTATGGATCTTCATAGTATGCTTAGAGGGTATCTTTTACATCCCTGTGATGTAGTGGCCTCTACAGACAGACAGTTACAGATTGCTGGGTCTACAAACCCAAGAAAATACCATGAAGGAAAGAACTAACCATCAGAAAACACAGTGATTCCCCAGGAATAGTTGAAGTTGGAAACAAGGAATGATTCTTCCCTCTTTCTCTCTAAGATGCTATAAATCTCCAAATTTCCAAAGAGAGGAAGTATCCTGTGATAGTGGAGACAGAAAATGGACAGGTCTATCATCTGAGAACTAACTTTGGTGCTTCTCAAACTAGTGCACAGACAGGAAAAGAAGGAGCACTGTCAAACTATTTTTTTACAAAGTCAGTGTTATCCTGATGCTCAAACCAGACAAAGGCACAACAACAAACAAAGGATAGGCCAATCTTCCTGATAATGTAGATGCCAAAATTCTCAATATAAATCAAATACAGAAAGACATCCAAAAGATCATTCACTATGGTAAAGTTAGCATTATTTCAGAGATTTGGAAATTAGGCTGGGATTGAGTTTGAAGCTTCTTCCCTGCTAGTTAGCTTTCACGGTGACAGCAGGTGCTAGGTGGGCTTCTAGAAGAGAAAAAAACATCAATAGTCCTACCTAGCCGTGGACTCTGCATGCTACAATCACAATCTGCTCAGCATGATGTGCTCACTAATATAATAGTGATACAGCTCTTATGGGGTGATAAAAATATTAAGATTAAATTTGATTTCACAGGAGATCCATACCATTTACAAATCTTCTCAAAAACTTATGGCATGGTATATGTATAATAAGCCCTAAAGGTATATACTATTGATAATTTAGTAATGAGCATGTTGTCCAACTGCCTTCTAAATATTTATGTTTTAGCATGCCCATAGAATGTTCTATTTACAATGGGCATCGGTAAATGCAGATACTCATAACAGGTCAAAATGATGAGAATAAATGACTATGGAGTGCTCATCCTTAATTGAGACATCTATATCACTTCTGACAAGGCTTAGAGAATAGTCTAGAAAAGCATGTGAAAAGAATGTAAGAGCCAGAGGAGAAAAAAAAAGACTGCTGTAGAATACTCTCAGTTTCACATAACATGACGGACTATTGCACCCATAGACCCAAAGCAACTAATAGTCATCCTGCACCAAGACCCACACAAACTGGGGCCCATCAATGTTCCATTGTGGATGAAAGAGGAGCTCATGAGGTACCAACTCTCCCTGAGGCACTATTGGTAATCCATGGTTGCTAAGGTGGAGTTGTCATGTTCCTCACTGAAGTAGCCAATGGTGAGCTGCCCTTACTTAAGGAAATAACACCCCACCCAGTCCTGCAACCAACAACAGTTAGATGCAGTGGGTCACCAAAAAAGATATGAAAGCAGAAATATTTTATGGACATAAAGGGTTCAGTGGGACTATAAATGAGATAAAGAATAATGGGGGCATGGGATCAAAATACATGATATATAATCACATTTTAGCAAAAATACATATTTATAATTATGAAAGAATACATTTTTTAAAAAAATTAAAAAGAAGATATGATTCTAAAAGTAATTACTGTTCCTATGACTGCCTTCATTTAAACAGGGATTTCAGTAGAACATAAAGGAATACTGAGGGTGATCCAGGGCTTTGAGCTGTTTGCCAAAGTTCTAGTGTGTAACACGAATTGCTAAACAGTCTTATTAAAAAAAACCCAGAGCCAGATATTTGGGTGAAAGTTGAAAGATCAGAGGGATAGAATAAGCCAGTCCCAAGTTCTTACCATTCTAGTGTTCTTCCTCTTTGAAGTAAGAAGCTACATATTTCCATTCTAAATGCTCTGAAAAATCACTCCAGGGAAAATCAATTTAAAATTTGGAGAACAAATCTTTGATACATACATATCCTTTGTACAGGATACATTTTATTAAACACTGAATAAAAATGATGACTACCATAGATATTTAAGGGATGTGGCAATGAGTAGAAAATAATTTCCCCATTTCCCCCCTAATTCTACTGTCTAGCATCTATAAACTAATTCTGATTCTGTGATAGGATGAACCGAACCCACTGTGATCATTCCAAGGTTTCTTACATCTCTTCACAAGCAGCTTGTGTCCTGACTGAAATACTCAAAGCTAGAAGTACTTGTGAGTACCATATTGATTGATGAAGAATGACTGTTTCTTTATCTAGCAAGTCTGAATGCTAGAAAATCATAGGGAAGTACCCATGGGCAAGGGAGCTTCTTTTGCAGTGCTATCGATGACTGCACACCCGTATCTGAGAATGAGAGATGCTGAAGGCTTCTGTGACTATACCCCCACTTAAAAAAAAAAAACAGTCCAGACAGGAAGCTACTGAAGAGGGTCCTTAAAGAACTGTGATAAAGATGTTGAAGTGTAGCTCTTCACAGATGATGGCTTCTGGCTGGGGTAGGGGTGGGGAAGGACTCAGTTATCTTTAAGGAGCTGGCCACTGGGAGTTTGACTATGCTCCAATGGTAGTATATGGGCAACACAAATTGGACTTGGTGTTTGTTTATTGGGGGTATGGCACAAGGGTAGGAGGGTGGACCAGGGAGGAATGGGAAGTGAGTGTGATTGGGGTGCATTGTACAAAATTCCTAAATAATTAATAAAGATACCACATTGGAGAAAAAAAAGAAAAGAAAAAATATGTCCCCCATAAAATTTATTACAAAATGAATACTTTCCATACACCCATCTTGACAAAATTAGCAAAAGATGACATGAGAAATAAAGCCATTTGTTTTCTTGTTGCTGAGACAGACCACCTAACAAAATCAATTTAAAGCAGAAAGAGTTTATTTTGATTCACAGTTTGGAGATAAAGTATACCCACCATTACCAGGTAGTCATGGTGGCAATAGTATGAGGCAGCTAGTTAAACTGCATTACCAATAAGAGCAGAAAGGAATACCTTTCTTCTGTCAACCTCACTTTCCCCTTTTTGTTCTGCCCAGGATCCCAGCCCATGGTGTTGCCCACATCTGGAGTAGATCTTCTCTCCTCACTTACACCTTTCCAGAAATGCTCTCATAGACATACTCAGAGTAGAGTTTTTATGCTGATTCTAAATTCTGTAAGATGGAATTTTATAGCACACTCACATTGTAGTTGGGTCATTCAGTTCCACTCTGAATTAGAATCAACAATAATATATGCCAAAAGGATCTTGCCATTTAATATGTTTATGCAGAGCTGGAAAATAGGTGGGTATGCAGGTAGGTAGGTAGATAGATAGATAGATAGATAGATAGATAGATAGATAGATAGATAGTGAAATAGAAGGGACAGATGGATAAGATAGATGGATGGGGAGACAGACAGACAAGTTAGAGTATTCATGGGCAGAATATAGTAAAGAATATTTGCAACTTTCTTTCCTTCTTGTTTTGTCCCTTATAATGTTTTGTTTTTAATTATAATTTTAAAATGATATATTAACAGGACATAACTCACATTAAAATCTAGACTTTGAGTTCTGTATACACCAGTACTTCCTGATCCAATGTCTCCTAATATGGTCAGTCAGTTGGTAGGGAATGAAAACCAGACCTGGGTTAAAGAAGTCTCAGCAAGACAGGCTGAGACAAGTTTATTGCAAGCAATCAGACTTTTTATACCCATATCAGAAACAGAATATAGTGGTTGGTGCCAGGAAGAATATAATTGTATTTGCTAGGGTATAATGACGTTCTCATGCTATACAGGGTACACAAGATTAAAGCATGAGGCTAATTTTCCAGCCAAGCTTCTATATGCTTCACTGACTTCTAGGGAATGCAGGATACACAGGTGTGCTGAATGCTCTACTACCCGAGGGAGTGTCTAAGTTTCTCAGGAACTTATATGCACACAGTGCCCCAGGAACCAGGACTCTAACCTGAAAAGCCTATTACATATGCCTCTCAAGGTACCCAGACCAGGGCAACTCCATGACTCCCTGCAGTTCTCCATTTTTAATTTTTTTTTTTAATTTCAGGGTATGCAAGTCAATCTTCAAAGTAGACATGAAGTAGCAAATTATTCTTAAAGCTATTATGCTTCCCAGTATAACCAACAACAAAATACCCAGGGAAATTCCTATGGACCACAGCTTAGAAGTGCAATAACAGACAGAAAAATAATAACTAAAAATCTATCCTGGGTTTTGCACAGCAATGGAGGAGGGTATTCATCTAACTATGAGTACTGAATAGTTAATATTTCCATCCTGCAAGACCTGAAACATCAATACTCAAATCGTCACGCAGCCATAATTCTGTAAGGTGATTATGAACCTGACTCCAGTTAAATTGAGAGTCATTAACATAGACAGGGATGTTATGCTCTTCTCAATTAACAAAGTGAATCAAAGGAGGATCAGTCACACATGCCCGATAACAGATGCATTCAACAACAACATGTCAAGGAACAGCAATTCTGCAGTCACACCCTTCCCCTGAGATTCCTCTAGCTCTTTCCCCTCAGTTATAAGTTTCTTCATCTAAGTTATTGTTGGTGGAGGGACTGACTCTGTTCTTGGCTCAATGACTCCATCATCCGCTTCTCTTGTCTTCCTCAGGTGTAGCCTCTGCAGACACCTTAGAACCTATTTGTCCATCTTGTACAGGTTGAGTCAGTCTTTCAGGCATCCACATTGGCTTTTTAGCACCCTGAGGAAAAACACAAATGTGGCCTTGGCTCCACTGAATTAGTCAATCCAGGCCACTCTATTGGCCAGGCCTAAGATCTCCCCAAATAACTGTGACCCTTAATTATTTCAGAGCAGCCAAAACCAAACCAAACCAAACAAACAAAAAACATACTGCAGTGGTAAGGCAATCCTTGCCCAAATTAAATAAAGTATATAAAATAAAAGATAAAATATGAAGAGTAGCCTCACTGGCCCCTTCCCCCTCCTTTATTTTTAAATAACATTTAAGTTGTCCATTGTCTCTTTCCACGAAAGATTGACCCTGAGGGTTATAATGGAATACTTGTGATGTGGATTACAGCATACTGTTGGCAAATTTCCTGAAAAGGCTTGGTAGTGTGTGTCAGACCATTATTAGTTTTTAATATTTTATAGGGGCCCAAAGTATCAAAAGCTCTGCGTAAAAAGTTGGTAACATTTTTAACTGTTTTTCCTGATAGGAGCAATGAATAGGTGTCCACAATGACATGAACATATTTTAACTTCCCTAAATATAATTTGGCAATAATACTCAGGGACTTACACCATAAAAGGCAAGAGACATTATATGAATTTTTAGGCATGAAGGGTATTTCTTAAATATCAAGCAAGCGTGCTCTTTAGTTAGTGAAAAATATTTTTCAATGCTGAAGCATTTTGATGAAAACATGCATGGGAATCTTGTGCTTTTTTTTTTTTTTTTAGGTTGTTAGTTCCTAGGAAAAAGAAACAGTGTTAAAGGAGTCTCTGCCTTTGCATTTCCCTCAGACAAAGGTCCTGAAAGATTTGAATGTGACCTAATATTCTCAAAATTAACTGGATTTTCCCATGTCTGCAATTCTTGTTGAATTCATGTAATAAATCATGAATTGAGGTGCCTGATTAAGTGATCAACGCTGTTTCTAGTTGCTGCCCTGCCAGCACTGCATATTGTGAATCAGAATGCAAGTTTAGAGGTTGAGGGTAACGTTGTAAGGTGATGTAAATCACACTTATTTTCATCTGTTATGCAGAAGCACCTGGGTGAGTAAAAATCAGTGGAGCATCACTGGAAACCAGGCCACCCCACCCACCATCCTTTGTGGCATCTACAAATACGATTTGTGCAGAAGCTATCAACTGAAGGCTGGACCTTTTAGGAAATAAAATAGCATGTTTGATGAAAAAAATCAGTAAGTTTGCTGGAAGGAAAATGATTATTAATTTGAAAGGAGTACATAGCAAAAGCCATTGCTAACTCATCCAAAGTATTTAACAAAAAATCCCAACTGTTTTCTTATCATAAGGAATATAAATCTTGGTTGGTTCTTGTCCCAATAATCACTTTGTGCAAGACCTGCACAAAATAGAACTACCAATTCAGCAACCATAAGACAATATGAAATGGTAATTTATTTTTGCACTGATAAATAGATATATCCATTCTATTGACCCCTCATCCATGAGCAATCCTGTGGGGATGTTGGGAGAAGAGATAACCAACAATGCAGGAACAGCATTGGGATTTGAAACAAGCTGAAGCTGAGCATTTCTAAGCCCATTTTCCACCTACTATGATGCTATAGGTGCAAGCTCAGTCCATTCTCTAGAAGGATCAGGATTCTGCCTCTTAAGGACATCAACTAAAGGTTGCAGTTGATTTATCAACTTTCCTAAATATAAGATTGGAGTAGTACATTGGATTTTACCAGGAGCTATACGAATCCATAAAGGGTTAATACCATTTTTACTCCAACAAACAGTTCTTCCAGTATTCTATTATTTTCAGCAGAAAGCAGAATGTCATCAGAATGTATAGTAAAAGCAAGAGGAAACAGCTCTATAGCTCTCTTTAAAGCAGTAGCTATAGGAAATCCCTGGTAGAATTTTTGCGGCCATTTATGTATTTGCTATTGTATCATCTGCAAATAGCAAAAGTTTGACTTCTTCCTTTCCAATTTGTATCCCCTTAATCTCCTTTAGTTGTCTTATTGGTCCAGCTTGAACTTCAAGTATTATATTGAATAGGTATGGAGAGAGTAGACAACCTTATCTTGTCCCTGATTTTAGTGGAACTGCTTTGAGTTTCTCTCCATTTAATTTGATACTAGCTGTCAGCTTGCTGTATATTGCTGTTATTATGTTTAGGTATGTTCCTTGTATCCCTTATCTCTCCAAAACCTTTATCATGAAGGGGTGTTGTATTTTGTCAAAGGCATTTTTAGCATCTAATGAGATGATCATGTGGGATTTTTTTCTTCCAGTTTGTTTACATGCTGGATTACATTAACAGATTTTTGTATGTTGAATCACCCCTGCACCTCTGGGATGAAGCATACTTGATCAAGGTAGATGATTTTTTGATGTGTTCTTGGATTTTGTTTGCCAGTATTATTTTATTGAGTGTTTTTGCGTTAATGTTCATGAGAGAGATTAGTTTGTAATTCTCTTTCTTTGTTGCATCTTCCTGTGGTTTGTGGATCAGTGTAACTGTGGCCTCATAAAAAGAATTTGGCAATGTTCCTTCTGTTTCTATTATGTGGAACAACTTGAAGAGTATTGGTATTAGCTCTTCTTTGAAATTCTGGTAGAATTCTGTGCTGAAACCATCTAGCCCTGGGATTTTTTGGTTGAGAGAGTTTTAATGACTGTTTCTATTTCCTTAGATGTCATAGGTCTATTTAAATTGTTTTCCTGGTCTTAATTTTGGTATGTGGTACCTATCAAGAAACTTGTCCATTTCTTTTAGATTTTCCAGCTTTGTGGGGTACAGGTGAAGTGTGACCTAATGATTCTCTGGATTTCCTCAGTGTCTGTTGTTATATCTTCCTTTTCTTTTCTGATTTTATTAATTTGGATATTCTCTCTCTACCTTTTGGTTAGTTTGGATAAGGGTTTGTCTATGTTGTTGATTTTCTCAAAAGAACCAACTCTTTGTTTCATTGATTCTTTGTATCACTCTCTTTGTTTCTATTTTATTGATTTCAGCCCTCAGGTTGATTATTTCCTGTCATCTACTCCTCCTGGGTGAGATTGCTTCTTTTTGTTCTAGAGTTTTCAGGTTTGTTGTTAAATCACTAGTGCGAGATTTCTCCAAATTCTTTATGTAGGCACTTAGTGCTATGAACTTTTCTCTTAGCACTGCTTTCATAGTGTCCCATAAGTTTAGATATATTGTGGATTCATTTTCATTGAATTCTAGGAAGCCTTTAATTTCTTTATTTATTTCTTCCTTGGCCCAGTGGTGATTCAGTTGAGAGTTGTTCTGTTTCTATGCTATACAAATCTTGGACATATACCCAAAGGATGGTAATAAAGGCACTTGCTCAACTATGTTCATAGCAGAGTTATTGCAATTGCCAGAATCAGGAAACAACTTAGATGCCCCTCAATCAAAGAATGGTTGAAAAAAATGTGGTGCATTTACACAATGGAGTATTACAGTGGTAAAAAGCAATGACCTCATGAAACTGGCAGACAAATGGATGGAACCAGAAAAAATTCATCCTGAATAAGGTAACCCAGATCTAGAAAGACAAACATTGTATGCAATCATTCATAAGTGGATATTAGCTATAAAGTAAAGGATAACCAGACTATGTTCTAGTCTTGTTGGTATGGGAAAGTTCTCTGCAGCCTACCAAAAGAGAAATGTGGGCACCAACCCAGCCTTAAAAACTTTGACCCTATAATCTGCCTTGTCTGCAAAATATGCTAAGGTAGTGGTGCCACAGAACTTGTGGGAATGGCCAACAAATGTCTGATTTGATTTAAGGCTCACCCCATGAGAAGGAACCCATACCCAACACTACTTTGGTCACCAACAACCCAGATGTCCCAGAGACCTACAGTAAAACAAAACACTACTGATTAAAAAAAATCATTAAAATGATTCATAATGATATCATGCTATGCTTATTGATCAGTTTCTTATCCAGTCATTATCAGAGAGGCTTCCTCCAGCAGCAGATGGGAACAAATGCAAACCCACAGCTAAACATTATTCAGAGGAGAGAGAAACTATAAATTGAAGGTCTCTACTAAATCCCTCCCCTTGGAGCTCAGAGAATCCCATGGAAGAGAAGGCAGAAAGATTGTAAGAGTCAGAGGGGATGAGTATACCAGGAGAACAAGGTCCTCTGAATCAACTAAGCAAGGCTCATATGAGCTCACAGAGACTGAAGCAGCAAGCACAGAGCCTGCATGGGTCTTCACCAGGTCTTCTGGGCATATATTGTAGCTATTAACTTAGTATTTTTATGGGCCTCCTGATTGTGAGAACTAGTGGATCTCTCAGGCTTGTGCTGGCTCTCAGGACTGTTTTACTCCTATTTAGTTTCCATGTCCAACTTCAATGTGATATTTTTTCTTCATTTTATTATATTTTATTTTGTCATGTTTGGTGGTTATCTTTAGAAGCCTGTTCTTTTCTAATGAGAGATAAAAATGGAGTGTACCTGGAGAGGAGGGAAGGTGGGGAGGAATAGGAAGGAATACAGGGAGTAAAAAATGGTAATTGAGATATATAATATGAGAAAAGACTCTACTTCCAATAAAAAAATAAAAAAGAAAAATATTAAAAGAAAAAGTAAAAAGATACAATAGGAACAATAGCTTTTAGTTAAAACAGAAGGGAAAGAAGGAAGGAAAAAGAAAGGAATGAAGAAAAAGAAAGAAAGAAAAAGAAAGAAAGAAAGAAAGAAAGAAA
>CABHPQ010142768.1:0-40534 GCA_902168405.1 Peromyscus aztecus
TTGTGATTTTTTTATATAATAACAATGTCCTCTCAGAGTGGCAGCCATTGATTTTCATTAAACTAAATAGGTTTAGTACCAGGTATGTTCCTTCTCATGGAGTAAACCTCAAATCCAAACAAAAATACATTGGTTACTGCTGTGGGATGTTCTGTATGGCAAATGTGTTGCTAATAAAACACTGATTGGCCTGTGGCTAGGCAGGAAGTGTAGGCGGGACTAACAGAGAGAATAAAAAGAACAGGAAGGCAGAGGGAGTCTCTGCCAGCCGCCACCAGGACAAGCAGCATGTAAAGATGCCGGTAAGCCACGAGCCATGTGGCAAGGTATAGATTTATAGAAATGGATTAATTTAAGCTATAAGGACAGTTAGCAAGAAGCCTGCCACGGCCATACAGTTTGTAAGCAATATAAGTCTCTGTGTTTACTTGGTTGGGTCTGAGCGGCTGTGGGACTGACAGGTGAAAGAGATTTATCCAGACTGTGGGCCAGGCAGGAAAACTTAAGCTACAGGTTACCCTTTAAATGATCATGCCAGTATTGTATCAGTGGGCACATCTTGTCTGAGGATGAAGTCTCTCAGTGTTGTTCTAGGTACTCTTGAACTCTGAGCTTAAACAAACCTCCTGTCTCAGACTCCCCAGTAGGTGGGACTACAAGGGTGCGTCACTACGCCCAGTTAGACTCTTAATTTAATACTGAAGAGGAATGTGCCAATGCTTGTTGGGGAGAAGCTAAAAGAGGAGAAACGCAGCACTGTTTCTCAGCAGGTATAGGTACTCGACAGCCAGTCGGAAGGGTGGGACCAACCCTGGAAAGCAGCCATGAGAGGTTGAGATCACCCCATTGGTGCTATCAGAAGCCCTATTTCACATTGTCCCTGATCTTGTTTGTAGAAGTGTTTCTATTGGCTGACTATCCAACCCCTCTTAAATTCATGGAATAACCCAGCACAGTTCTATACAGGCTCAGTTTCACCAAAATTAATTAGAAATATTTCTATACTACAAAGAAAGAGTTGAGTTTGGGGTAGAGCTGAGTGGCAGAACATTTGCCGAGTGTGGTCAAGGACCTGAATATAATCCCCACTTTCAGTTGGAAACAAATTTAAAAAAAAAGCATTAATTCCAACAGATTGTAAGTCCCTTTATGGTCTGACTCTGGCTCATCAATTCAGTACTAATAAAATCCTCAGGAATTTGTACAGTTACAGTAAAGGAATATACAACAAAAATGCTTAAAAAATAAGCATATTTGCTTAAATAATGGCATTTTCTTTCTCAAATGCCAAGAACTCTAGACAAAGAAAAGGATAATTTCAAGGATGTTTTGTCAGCTTAACTAAATGACAGTGGCTGGCTCAGTACTTTGCATTTGTGTGTTTTATTTTTTCTCTGTGTGCATTTGTATACCCATGGGGTGTGCATGTTGTGTGCACTTATGTGCAGGCCAGAAGAATAAACCAGGTGTCTTTCTTCATCTCTTTCTGTCTTAGTTACTGTTCTATTGCTGTCAAGTGACACCATGACCAAGCAACTTTATGAAAGAAAGCATTTAATTGGAGCTGGCTTACAGTTACAGAGGGTTAGTCCATTATTGTCATGCTGGGAGCATGACAGCAGGCAGGTAGGCAGGCATGGTGATGGAGAAACAGCTGAGAGTTATATTCTGATCTGCAAGTAGCAGGCAGAGAGAGAGAGAGAGAGAGAGAGAGAGAGAGGAGAGAGAGAGAGAGAGACAGACAGACAGACAGAGACACAGAGAGGAGACTGGGCCTGGTGTGGGCTTTTGAAACCTCAAAGTCCACCCCCAGAGACACTCCTCCTCCAACAAAGCCACACTTCCTAATCCTTTCTACCAGCTGGGGACTAAGCATGTAAACATATGAGCCTATGGGGCCCATTCTCATTTAAACCACCATACTTCCCATCTTATTTATTGAGACAGAGTCCTTCACAAAACCTGAAGCTTGACATTTCAGCTAGCAAGGTCAGGCATTTTATGTGGGTGCTAAAGACTTGAACTTAGGTCGTCTGTGTTTAAAGCAAATGTTCTAACCCACTGAGCCATCTCCTTGTACCCAACTTAGGAGGGAGGGAAGGATCTCCTTCTTGATTCTAGGATGGCTGTAGCAGCTCCAGTTTCCTGTTAGCCAAAAAGGGATGGTAGTTTTTCTTTTCTGAGAGTTCATTTTAGATTTGAGGGAAGCCTTTGAGACTTCTTAGATCATGATCAAGACCTGTGTCACATGTCCAACCCTGCTGTGGGATGTCCTTCTGTATACTGTGAATATACATTGGTTGATAATAAAGTTGTTTTGGTCTGTAGCCAGGCAGAATAAGGTTGGGTGGGAAAGCCAAATACAGGGGAAAAAGGGCAGAGTCGGGGAAGATGCTGCGAGCTGCCCAAGAAGCAAGGTGTGAAGGAACCAGTAAGCCATGGGCCATGTAGTGATATATAGATTATTAGAAAAGGATTAATTTACATGTAAGAGCTAGCTAGTAATAAGCCTGAGCTATCGGCCAAACATTTATAATTAATATAAACTTCTGTATAATTATTTGGGACCAGGCCATCAGGAAAGAAAGGCTCCACCTCTGGTTATATATAGACTCATGATGTTTTGTTAGTTTCCTTTCTCTTTAAAGATTCTTCTATTTCTATTTCATGCATATGGGTGTTTTATCTGCATGTATGTCTGTGCACCACATGAGTATAGGTGCCCAAGGAGGCCAGAAGATGGCATCAGATCCTCTGGAACTGGAACTAAAGACACTTGTTAGCTGCCATGTAGGTTCTGGGATAAAACCTGGCATTTCTGCAAGAGTAAGAAGTACTATTAACCACTGAGCCATCTCTCTGGCCCCTAAAAGTTTTATTCTCTTTCTGTCCTTAGAGCAAGGAAAATCCACCCTTTTCCTGAGGCGCTGAAAGGCAAAGGGAAGGGAGGCTGTAGTAAAGGCAAGGAAGAGTGTCAGCCACAGTCATGTTCTTACCTTCTCCATCCTTCTAATCTCCGTCCACACTACTACTATCACCTCCAAAATAGGGACCAGCATACTGGGATCCCCAAATGCCGTACTTCCCACAGTTTCTGTATCATTTAACTTTTGCTCCATCTGAGTACACTGCCTTCACTTCTGTTTATGATATCTTGGTCTGAATGGGTCCCACTGTGCTGTAGTAGTCGTTTGCCTAGATATCACTGGCCTTAGGTCTCCTAATTCCCAGTGCCAAAGCTCCCTGCTCTTAGTCCTGTCTTAAGACTTCCCAGAGTGTATTGTAATTTTCGGTTTCCTTGTCAGAATCTCTGCCTGGACTATGAGTTGTTTTGTGGCTTGTTGTCTTTGCCCCTTTTCTCCTGTTGTCCCATATAGAGACGGCACAGGATCAATAGACACAGATGAGTAATAAATACTTAGAATAAAAGAAGTAGACCTCTCTAGCATGCTCCTTACTGCAATCTAACATCCTTCATTATATACTAATACAAATTCTTAAACTTGAGTAGTACTCATAAATACCTGTGAGGTGAGAAGGCTTGCTGAAAATATGTATTTCTGGCCTTGGCATTCAAAGGCTCTCATTTGTTAGTTTCAAGGTAGGCTCCAGGAAGTACCACTGATTGAAATAAGAGCCAGTAGTTTGGGATGCACTTAATCATTGCTTCCATGGTCATAGAAATTATTCTCAACACTAGGTTAATTAGGAGAAAGAGGTAGATTAAGATTCAT
Organism: Peromyscus aztecus; assembly: GCA_902168405.1. Lineage (NCBI taxonomy): Eukaryota > Metazoa > Chordata > Mammalia > Rodentia > Cricetidae > Peromyscus > Peromyscus aztecus. The sequence goes on from CABHPQ010142768.1 coordinate 3,735, forward strand.
AGTAACCCTGAGAAAACAGATCAGACCAGCTCTGTCACATCCTGACTTAGAGTCACCACTAGTGATTGGGCACATTTATCTGCTAAGTTAAATTTCATTTATAACAAGCCCAACTGCCCACATTCAAGCTAATATACTGTGCAGGGTATCTTTCTGTATGCTGTGAATATGTGTGGCTCCCATTGGATAATAAATAAAGCTGCATTGGCCTATGGCAGGGCAGGGTGGAGCCAGGTGGGAAAATCCAAAAGAGACAGTTGGAGAAGAAAGGCAGAGAGGGGAGATGCTAACCTGCCGTCCAAGGAGCAACATGTAATGGGACATAGGTAAAGCCACGGAACACGTGGTGATACATAGATTAATAGAAATGAGTTGAATTAAGTTATAAGAGCTAGCTAGCAAGAAGCCTGAGCCATCAGCCATACAATTTGCAATTAATATTAAGCCACTGAGTAATTATTTTATACGTGGTTGTGGGACCGTGGGTGGGAGAGATTCATCCTGACTGTGGGCCAGGCAGGATCGGAGAAACTTCCCTTTACAATGTAGTATGAAAGAGTTTGTCAAGTGAGAGATTTTAGGTCTCAAGAAAACAGATGCACTTTTTTGTTTGTTTTGTTTTACAGATGAGGGATTGCCTCCTGGGTCCTGGGAGACTCCCATCACTTGGTTAGTCTTGTTCTTCCAAATGATTTTTTTGAGGTCCCATGAACACTTCATTGTAACACAAATCTTTTGTTTGTTTGTTTGTTTGTGTTTTTTTTTTTTTTTTTTTTTTTTTTTTTTTTTTTTGAGATAGGGTTTCTCTGTGTAATTTTGGTGCCTGTCCTGGATCTCACTATGTAGACCAGGCTGGCCTCGAACTCACAGAGATCTACCTGGCTCTGCCTCCCGAGTGCTGGGATTAAAGGCGTGCTCACCACTTCCAGCTTGCAACACAAATCTTAAAAGGTCTTATTAATAGAAAAACCCGGAGCCAGGTATTGGCATAAATTCTGAAAGAACAGAGAGACAGAACAGTCCACAGCCAACCTCACCTTGGCAACTTCTCAGCCAATCCTGTTTCCTCAGACTGAAAGTCTCTGAGTCCTCATCCGAATGAATCTCAGCTGAACTGCTGCTAAAAGCCTAAAAGCTTCAGCAGCCTCCAGTTTCTGGTCTTCATGCCTTATATACCTTTTTGCTTTCTGCCATCACTTTCTGGGATTAAAGGTGTGTGCCACCACACCTGGCTCTGTTCCTAGTGTGGCCTTGAACTCACAGAGATCCACAGAGATCTCTGCCTCCTAAGTGATAGGATTAAAGGCCTGTGTGCCACCATTTTCTGGCCTCTATGTCTAATCTAGTGGCTATTCTGTTCTCTGACCCTCAGATAAGTTTATTAGGGTGCACAATATATTGGGGGACACAATATCACCACACTTTATGTCACAAAATTCCTCTTTCTCCCTCCTTCCTTTCCCTCTTCCTTATTTTCCTCCCTTCTCTGCATCAGTTGATTTGCTATGTGTTCACTGACTGACTCTGAAGATACAGAATTAAAGACTGAGCGAATACAAGACTAGGCTGTTCCTCCTCTCGATAATCCATAAAATTTGGAGACCACCCAGTTCCTGCCTCCTATGATTTGCTGCTGATTGAGGCAGATGTTTGGCTCAACATCGTTAAAATAAAACAGAACCAAAAAGAAACCATGTGCTTTGGTTTAATTCTCATTTTACAACTCAACCAGAAATGCTCTAACCTTGAATGTCTAACAGACTAATTCCTTTGAAACAACAGGTAGATGCAAATATGAAATAACATCTCTTTGGTCTGTCCTGACTGTCAAAATGCTCAGTCCAAATTAGTAAGGCTTAGCTTTGTTGACTTTTTTTTTTCTTTCTTAATAGGCTTGCATTGTAGAGAGCATATGAAATGTGTCAGAAAGTCATTACAGGCCACAGATAAGAAATGGTATTAACACTGGCTATACAAAATAAATTTGAAAATTGCATTCATAGTGACATGGAGGAATTAATGTTCCATTAGAAGATCTGATTTTGGAATTATTTGCCTTAGAGAAATAATCCTTCTCTCCCATGTTTTGAAGATTCCTGTGAGTTTGGAAGAGCTTTGTGCTGTTTGCCTGTTCCTTGTCTCTCAAGGGAAAGGAATTTCTTTGGGAAGATGATAGCATCTTGGTGTCACTCTCCTTGATAAACTCATTTTGTCTGTGTCTCAGGAGCTGGAACAACGTGAAGCACTTTTATGGAGCAAGACGTATATTTTAAACAAGTTCTTCTATGTTTCTTGACCTTTGCTCTTCCATATGTGACTTAGTGTAAGCACAATTTACAAATCATAAGCTGACATTCTTCAGCCTTAGCTTTCATGAAGAAACAACTCGAAGGAAATGTCAGATCGAAACAAACAGCTCTTATGTCCAGGTTGTGCTGTGCATGTTTACGTCCCGTGAAATAAATGTCACCTCAGCTCTGCCAATCCACATTATGTCAGAAAACTTCCTAATGATTCCTTTTTTCAATTTTGTTATTCTGTTACTGAAGCTAGTTCCTTCCTGCCACGTTGCCAGGTATTACATTATTGGTATTTATTCTGCTGGAATTGCCTTCACAATTTAATTTTGTCTTGCTTGTCTTAATTTTTCTGATGTCCTTGATTTCTTTTTAAATTTTGGCAAACATTTTTATTATCCATTCCTTTCTGAAGAAGAATTCTTTCACAAATTTAATCAATTAAAATTATGAATTTATTTAATTTGTCTTTATCTGTGGGGAAGGCATGTGTGTGGTACATGTATATGTGTGTGTGTAGGATCACTTGCCTGTGTGGGTGCATATGGAGTCCAAGGCTGCTGTTGGGATTATCTTCCTCAATCACAAGAAACTTTCTTAGTGAAATGAGATTTATTCTGTTTACAAGATTTAATTAAAGTTCATTCCTCAATACATTAGACTTGTAATTGTCCCTACATTCTGGTATTTGCTATTAATTCAAACCAATAAGGAGAATGAAAACATTCCTAATGTGATCTAAATTACTTTCCTTGGTCATCTGAGAAACTACACATTTCTTATCTTTGGGATCCTTTGAATTCAAAAGCATGTCTTTTCTATCTACATTATACTTTATACCTTTTCACGCATATATCACGTTTGCTTTTCTTTTCGGTGCTCACTTACCCATCCACACACTTATTGAATTCTTGTCATTGTTGGACATAGTTATATTGATTTACTTTGTTTCTTTCATGTATGTGCATTTTGGGTGTGTGTGTGTGTGTGTGTGTGTGTGTGTGTATGTACAGGTGTACACATGCTTGTGAGGTCAGAGAATGAAGTACAATGTCATCTTCAATTGCTCTCCACCCTGTTTTTGAAATAAGGCCTTTCACTGAACCTGGAGCTCACTGATTCGGCTAGGCCAACAGGCCAGCGAGCTTCAGGACGCCTCCTGTCTCTGCTTCCCTGATGCTAGGATTATAGCCATGCACCACGGCACTGGCTTTTTATATGAGTATTAGGGACTTGAACTCATGTCTTCACATTTGTTTGACAGGTATTTTATTGACTGAACTATCTCCCCAGTCCCACTGTTCTAATTGCAGTTTTGTTTTGTTTTTTCAATGCTGCTCACAGGAGAAAATGTTTTAAAACTCTCTTACCATGAGTTGAATCTTACTGCAAATGTAAACTGCAGCATGCTTATATCTAAGAGACATAGCTTTCAAGTTAATACACTGTAGTTCTTGTAATGCTAAAAGCACGAAGTGAAATTATCTATGTGCTTTGTATGTGCATATACATTTCACTGAGATTAATGAAAAAAGTTATAGGAAACTTGACTAGCTTTACAGGCAATACTTTTATTTAAGATGGCAAAGTAAACATAAGTGAATGCGAGCCGTAATTTGATATTCAGTTAGGAAACCAACTTGCTCAAATCACGGATTTCATTTAGTAACAAGACTGGGCTAAAACATGAAGACCTCTTGGCAACCATGTTAAAATGATTCCACTCACTGAAAATAGACTGTTTTCAAATTAAGTTTTGTTTTTAGATCCATATAGATTACACTGTGAGAAAATTAGCAAGAGAAATAGGAAATAAATCAAGAATGGAAAAATTTCACAGACAGTTTCATCAACTGGAAATCACTGCTCTCAGTCAGCTGTGTTTGGCAAGATCTGGAGGAGTGGAGACAGCGCGCTGAGCTAATCAGTGCACCAGGCATCCCGGAGCAGCGGCCAGGGTGTTCTTGACATTGGCTTCTTTTGCTCACAGTGCTTACATTTTGCCCAACTGATTGGACTCAGCTGCTGCCTAGCCATCTGTTTATGACTTGTATTTTAAAAAGGCCCCACCCCTCCTTCTTTAAAACTACTTTTTAAAAGTTAACATACACTGTAATGATGGAAGGGAAGCAGCCTATATGATCATCAACGGATAAGTGGACAAAGAAATATGGTAAATACGATGCAGTTTATCTATCTATAAAGAAAAATGAGATCATGACATTTACAGAAAAATGGATAGTAGTAAAAAAAAAAAATCACCATGTTAGATAAAATAAGCCAGGCTCAGAAAGCAGATACTGAATATTTTCTTTCCTGGGTAGAGTAAAAGGCTCATTTATAAGAACCCTTGAGAGGTTGCATGCAGGAGCAAGATCACTATTTGGGACCTAATAGCAAACCATCTTGATGGGGTATGAAGGAATACCACACAAGAGAAGTCAATGAATGGTGGATCATGGATTTAAAGGTCAGTCAGACTTGAGGGCTGCATCTCCACTTAGAATATTACAAGTCTGTGTCAGAGAAGAATAGTGTCTGAGTTAACAGAGGAAGTCAGCTGGAGTAGAAGCAGATGGAACTGAGGGATGAAGCCAGCTCATAAGCAAGAGAAACAAGAATGGATGAGAAGCAGAAAGAAAATAAACCCAGCTTACTACAGCCAACTTCGGTTTTGACCTTCCCTAGAATAGAGAGAGAAGTTACCATTAGCCTTTGTTCCTTGTGAGTCTCCCTTTCTCTCCCCTTTAAGTCAACTCCATTTCGTGACCTTGGAAGACTGAGTGTAACTTCTAGAGAGAACTTGAATTACCATTTGTGACACCACACAAAGGGAACCACAATCTCTGCCCAACCTGCAAGGGAATCTCCATCAGGAGAGGATTCCCCCCATCAGGGGACCTACTGAGGAGCAATGCTCACTTCTGACTGTACCTTTAGTTTCTGTCCCTAAGGGACAAATAGCTAATATGATTAGCTGGAACGTCATAAACTGGGTTCTACTTTTATGGGTAGGCCAACTGGGGAGAGCCGCTGTGTGGAGGGCCATAGTTAATGTTAGTGCACACCCATTCACACCGCCCTTCTCTTCTCTTCCTGATGTTCATGGTGGAGTTTATTAAGGTTAAAGTAATGATAACAGTTGTAAAATAACCAAAGTAAACGCTACAGTTTTCACATTTCATATGAAGCATGATTTCAGGTAAGAATCATGCAAGTCCTCCGTCCGTAGCAAGCAGACCTGTTCTGTGCAGAAGGGCTGAGTAAAGTGACCAGGAAGCAAAGAGAAACACACTTCTGAGATGGGACACCGAGCTAAAGAAGGGCTAGGAGCACACCCTGGATGCTCAGCTCAGTTAGTGAGCTTGTCTACCTTTGGACAAACAAGTGACGCCGTGAAAGACTCAGAGTATTTGGACGTCCTGTCAAGCTTTCATCCAACTGCTCAACTGCACAGAAGAGTCACGGTGGGAGTCCCATTCCTTTTGTTTCTTCAAGGTGCACAGTTTTCCTTTTATTGGAAATAGATTTTTTTCTCACATAAGATACCTGATTATGGTTTCCTCTCCTCCTACTCCTCCCAATTCTTCCCCACTTCCCAATGCAACTGGATCCACTCCCTTTCTCCTCTCTCACGGGGAAAACAGGCCTCTAAGAAAAAATAATAAAATTAATATGATGTAATATAATAAGATAAAATGAAAACTAACAAATTGGAATTGGAAAAAACAAACAAGGAAACAAGCCCAAGAGAAGGCACAAGAAATAGAGACTGTCTTGTTCTCACACTCAGGAATCCCATAAAAACACTAAACTGAGAGCCATAATATGCAATGGATCTATAGGACAAAAAGAGAGAAGGAAATATGCGTGTGTGTGTGTGTGTGTGTGTGTGTGTGTGTGTGTGTGTGTGTGTGTGTAAGTAAAAAGATGAATTAAAAAAACAAGGAAGAGCCCTGACATAACATGGCAAGGCATGGAACCTCCAAAGATGACTTTGAGTTTGTTTTCTGTTGGCCACCTCCTGCTCGGCATGCAGCCTGCCCTTAAGATAGTTTGTTTCCCTAGTGAGACTTCCTTGGAGGAAACTAAAATTTCATTTGTAAGTGGTTATCAATTGGCAGTCTCTTCTGGGTTAGTGATGGGGGTCTGTGTCCACTTCTCCTTTCAGCTCTAAGGCTCCTACCTGGTGCAGACCCGTGCATGCCCTGAGCATGTTGTCTCAGTCTCTGTGAGTTCCTAAGAGCTTTGCTCATGTTGATTCAGAGGGACTTGTTTTCTTGGTGTCCTCCATTCCTTGCTGGCTCTCACACCCCTTCTGGTTCCTCTTCCCCAGGCTATTCTGTTTCCTTAATCCTGACTCTGTAGATGAATTTCTAAGCGGTCTTATTGAATAAAAAACATGGAGCCAAATATAGGGGTGAAAGCCTTAGAGATCAGGGAAATAGGAATAGCCACCAGCTAACCTTACCTCACCATGCCACAGTTTCCAAAGAGTCACGACTTCCTGTCTACCCAGGCTTTTATTGCCTTGCTGTTCTACCCTCTTATTGGCTCTTAGCCCAGCTACCTGACTTCCTTGTCACTGCCTGTCTGTACAGACCTCCAGGTCTCTATGGTTGGTACTGGGATTAAAGGCGTGTGTCATCACACTTGGCTCTGTTTCCTGGTGGCGTGTGTTACCACTGCCTGACTTTTGTGTTTACTTAAAATGGCTTGCTATTTCCTCTGATCTCCAGGCAAACGTTATTTATTAACATACAAATAAAATATCACCTGAAGACTCTGACGTGGTAGGAGAGCTAGAGCCTTCTTCCCTGTATGGGAAGCAGCCCAGCCACCTTCTCTGTATTTCCCAAAGCATACAACATCTGGGCTTAGGCTGCTGACACATAACACAGCAGGGGACAAGGCAGCTTTACATCAGGCAGGGGGACAAATGTCTGCCTCCCTGTTGTCTGCCTCCTTCCTTTAGTTTGGCACTAAGAAAGGATTGTATGTTGACTTCTTCCTTTGTGGTTGTGAGAATAGCTCATCCCCTGGAGTGAAAAGGGGAATGGAGAGCAGCCCAGAACGGGAAGAACAGGAGCAGTGCTTGTGTGGCTCAGCCTAAGCTGTGTTCTCCAGTCCAGCTTTCTCAAGAGCTGTCTTGGGGAGTATTGGCTGCTTGTCAAGATTTATCAAGATGTCCTTTATTTCCTATCTGTACTTTAATGTTTACTCTCTGGGTAGGGAACATGGAATGATGGAGAGATGTGTGGCACCTGGGCGTTTCAGTTAGGTTTCATTTCAGTATTTCAAGAGAGTTCAAACTTAAATTGTACTTTAGAATTATTTATATATTTGATCATCTGCTTTAGTAATGCAGAAAAATTGTAGCTAACTTGGCATTTTTAAATGAAATAAAGCCTGTTAATTTGTTTAATTTTTATTAGTGGGTACACAACATACATGCATGAAAAGGTTGTAATAAATTCTCAAATTCTGGTAAATGGATATGTTTAAACAAATTTCTAGTTCAGTTCAATATCTTTTATCGAATTAAAATGTACAGAACACAGGCTCTGGGCCAGATAAAATGCTGAAGACACAGGATTCTTCACCTGAATCATGAGCAGATGATTCCTCTGTGTGCATTTAGGTGTGGTATGCTCTAGGAGCATAACAGGAAACTTCGTTGCCAGATAAATATGGTGAAATATATTTCTGCAACATTGTTTAAGAACTTGATAATCTATTTACTAAAACCCATAGAGGGACCCAAAACAAAAAAAGTAGGAGGCTCCACTCCTGTGTCCCACCTATGGATGCCAGAAGCTTTCTGCTTGGTAAGACTTTTTCCAAGTCACTGTTCTAATGAAAAGTTCCATCTTTTCCTCTATGTGTACGCATACTGTCCATATGAGTTTTTTCTTTTTGTAGTCACAGATGTTCTCAGGACTTCACAATTTATCTTTGAAAGTAGATAGTCTTCCTCAGATATATTTTTTTTTCTGTTACATTTTCTAGTTTCATCTTTGAATATACCTATACTTTTAAAATGTATTCTTTCGTAATTTTATTACATACATGTATATACAATGGCAACATTATAGTTCACATTTCTTAGTTTTTCTCCAACCCTGGAAATAAAGGTTATAAAATCACATGCAAAGAAAACTATATCCAATACATGAAACAACATTGTAGTTTCCTGTAGAACACTGTTTGTCTTTTTAGTCTGAGACATACGGCTTGAATTAACAGGATTTGAAGATAATGAAGACATTATCAGTACCTAAATGTCCCAGTTAGCTTTAACAGTCAGTTTAACACAGCCTAGAGTCATGTGAGAGGAGGAACTTTAATTGAGGACTTGTCTAGATCAGGTTGGCTTATGGGCATATTTGTGTGCTATCATCTTGATTGTTAGTTGATGCAGGAGGGTTCACCCCACTGTGGATGGCACCACTGCCTTGGCAGCTTGTCCTGGGCTATAAGAGAAGCAAGCTGGGCATAAGGCTGCCAGTGAGGGAACCAGCCAGGAAGCAGCATTTCTCCATGGTTTCTGCTTCAAGTTCCTGTTTGAGTTCTTGCCTTATTTCCCTCAGTGATGGACTGTAACCTACAAGATGAAATAAACACTTCCCTCCCTTGAGGGGCTCTTGGTCAGAGTGTTTTTCATCACAGCAACAGGAACTGAAACAAGAACACTAATCAAACAACTCATTAATGAGCAGGATTAAATAGAATGTGCTGTGCCATATACTTAATGGTCAGTTCCAGGAAGAATCACGGCAGCTATGGCTTAATGTTCTGGAGAATTCACACTGTAACAATGACTTTTCTCACCAAATGGAGATGAAAAACATTGGCAGCTGTTCCATTCTGATTCATATAGTCCAATATTTGGCTTTTTCTCCCTAGGAGACACAATGATAAAATATTGTTGGCAAATAATACCTAACATTTCACATAAATATAAAATATTAGGTATTCTTTTTAATAGCATAGCTTTAATATGACTTTATATGAAGACCTCTCTATGAGTATTTATATTTAATAGCTACTCCAGAGTTCTTTGTCGTTGACAGTTCCACTGGTCTATGTGCATATGAGCTTCTTTGCAGATGGATCTTGATCTAGAACAGAAAAAATAGCAAGCAGCTTTATAATAGCACACACTTTTTATAAGTCTGTCTCTATCTCTGCCTGTCTCTGTGTTTCTGTCTGCCTCTGTCTCTGTCTCTGTCTCTGTCTCTCTCTGTGTGTGTGTGTGTGTGTGTGTGTGTGTGTGTGTGTGTGTGTCTGTGTCTGTGTCTGTGTCTGTGTGTTCTGTTTTTAGATAGGTCTCATGTACCCCAGGCTGGGCTCCAGCTCACTGCATAGTCAAGGATGACCTTGAACTTTGGCTTCTCCTGTCTGTACCTCGTGAATGCTGGGATTACAAGTATGCTTTATCACACCTGGTTTATGCAGTCATGGGAGTTAAAAACCATGGGCTTTGTAAATGGTAGGCAAGCTTTGAACCAACAAAGGCTCTGGAATTTTCACGTCATGAAGCTTATTTCTAGTTGGATGTATTTGAATTATATCTGATGCTTATAAAGTGCTGAATAATGATTTTTAAATGAGTATAAATGAAGAAATGAATTTGAAAGTAGAACGAGGGAATCTAATTAAATGCCCTGCTTCTTATAATAATTTATAGGGTTAGACAATTTCAATTGCCATAATATAACATGATAAAAGCCATATGAAACTAACATCACATGGAATAAGGAAAAGCTGAATGCTTTCTTTCTCAGATCTTGAACAAGCAAGATGCTAACTTTTAGCATTTTTATTCCAATTATATTAAAAGTCTTGGCCACAGCAATCAGGCAAGAGAAATAAAGAGTATCCAAATGAGAAAGGATGAAGCCAAATTGTCACTGTTTACAGATGACAGGTTCTTAATTAGAGAAAACTCCAGATTCTATCACAAAACTATTAATACTAATAAATGAACTCATCAAAGCTTAAATCCATTAATGAACATAAAATATAAACAACAATTCTATATGCCAACTGAGAATTATCTGAGAAATCCCACTTATAATAGCTAGAAAAGGAAAACTTAATCAAATAGATAAAATATTTCTGTAAGGAAAACTATAGAATATTTGTAAAAGATATTGAAAAGGACATTAACAACAAAAATACATTCCTTACTCTTGAGTTGAAAAATTAATATTAGACTATCCACATACCCCAAAGTAAGTTACAGATTCTAGGCCCCCTCTATCAAAATAACAATGACATTCTTTATAGAGATTGAAAAATATCTAAATTTTATTTTCTAAAAAAAAAAAAAAAAAAAAACCTTGACTAATCAAGGCAATCCTGAACAAAAAGGTAAAAGCAGCGTGCATTCCCATTACCTGACTTCAAAATATACAGCAAAGCTATTGTCCAAAACAGCACAGTTATGCCAGAAGAGCGGAGGTATAAATCAATAGAACACATTTCAGACTTCAGTCATCAGGGGCACATGGGAATTTAGAAATGAAAGTGGCCTTAAGTAGAGATTTCTAAAAAAAAAAAAAAAAAAAAAAAAAAGTGGAAATAGAGCCACCATATCATCCAGCAATCCTACTACTGAGTGTAAAGCCAAGGGAAGTGAAAGCGTGTGGCAGGAATGTCTGCACCCCAATTTAATTGCAGCCCTACACAAATAACCAAGAAATGGAAATGAGCTCTCTGTTAACTGGTGAGTAGATATAATCCCAAAAGATTGTAAGTCTCACCAGAGTGAGGCATAAAACCAAAGAAATATTTCAGCCATGAAAATACGAAGTGCTGCTGTCTTCAGCAGTACATGGTTTGGGAGGACATTGTGTGAAATGATCATCTAGGCATGGGGAGTCATACTATGTGAACTTACTCAAACATGGAATCTAAAAACATTGATCTGAAGGAAGCTGGGAAGTTAAATGGGGCTTACCCGAGACTTAGACTTATAAAGGGGGAGGGAGAAAGCTGGTCACTGGCTACTAGGTTAGATGGGAGAAAGTTCTAGGGTGCTGTTGCTCAGTAGGATGACTGCAGATGCTATAGATGCTGATGTCTTGAAAAAGCCAGGAGAAAAAGCCATGGAATGCTTTGTCATAGAGACACAATGAGGAGATAGATGTGTTTATTCTGATATGAACGTTTTAACAAGCTATGCACATAGAGATATGGTGTAGTACCCAATGTGTATATATTAATAACTAAATTAAAATACTTTAAAAATTATCCTGACAGGTTTCAAGTCATTCTTGAAGTCCAGTAAGGACAGGGTGTTGGGACCAGTGTTTGAGGTTGGTGAGGTAATAGGAAATGTACAGTGAGTTGCAGAGGACTTACCATGCACTTCATACTGACCTATGTGCATCCACAGATGTTATCCTAATTAAATCACACAATAGCTTCATGAGGAAGCTGCTGTAGCTCTGTTACTCAGGAGAATATATAAGTTCCAAGAATTAGGCTGTTGCTCAAGGTTACGCAGCTCCATGGTACATGAGTTTGAACTCGTTTATTGTTAGTGGTCTTGAGACAGTGGTCCTGTCTAAATTTCAGTATTGTTTTGCTGAAAAACCATAGAATTTGCCAGCCACTGGGTGAGGTCAAGTTTGAGGAGGGGTGAACAAGCAATATTACATGAAGACTTCATTTATCAGGGAAACACGACGATTTTAAAAAGTGGAGTGATTCAAGGATATGAGTTCCAGAGCAGTTCATTTCATTGGTGTATTTATGTCTAATTTATTTATTCAAAATTGATTTGGCATTTTCTATATACCATGAGCTCAGGTTTCTCAGACTTGGTGTGTGGGCCCTGGGAGCCTTTCTGGTGCTGTGTTCTGTTTTATTTGGCTCTCCCACATGAAACCTATTTACACGTTGATGCTTGTGTCTACTTACTCAAGTTTAGATGGTAATTTGCCTCTACATCTGCAGCCAGGGGCTTTCCAGTTAGGGAGAGAAGTTGAAAGGAGGAGAGGGAAGAACTCAAGGAGGTGATTTGTTTCCATTTTGGCAGATGAAATCACTCCACCACATTTTCCTGAGGCTATGGTGATTTGCAAAGCTGTCTTTCATTTAATATCCTGTAACTTTGAAAACCCAGTGGCCACAGAGAAAAATATGCTAATAGGCACATATTACCCAGTAACAGCCACTGAGATATATAACCTTCCTGTGTTACTGCAAGGTGGCCGGGGAATACCAGGTGGTGAAGAACAGTTTTCCGGTTCACTTTCCTCACTATACACACTTAGTGCAAGAGAGGACATATAATACTTAAGCCAGATTAAAAGTTAACTAGTTGCCTAGGAAGAGAAGAGAGACAAGAATAAATTGGCCAAGGGCATGGTAACGCCAAAGTGCTACAGTGTGTTTGTTGTGAGTACTTTATGGTGTTAGCAGTAATGGATGTGAAAAATCACACTTATAAAAAACTCAGGTCCCACAAAACATTTTTAGGAAAACTGAGACTGGTACAGCCCAGAAAGCAAAGTTTCTTCAAATTTCACATGAAACGGCTCCCTCTGGGATATTGTTAACAGGCGGATTCTGGGCAGCTGGTCTGGAGCTAGCCTGAGAAGACATTGACGCTAAAACTCCCAGATCAGGTCCATATTTCTGGATTATGAATTATTCTTCAAGTGGCACAGATGTAAAATGGAGAATATCACTCCATAGTTCAGGGGAATTCACAAAACAGTCTGTTATAAATATAAACACACACAAACACATGCACACACATATTTCTAGTGTGTTAACCTCAGGATTTGGGACATATTGCCAAATCCTGCATTTTAAAAACATGTACACTAATCATTATATGGTGCTGGATGAAAATTTCTCCAGACACTATGCCTTTCTGCTCGTACTTAAGTAATAGACCATCCTCTGTCAATTAAGATCATGAACTCAAGAACCCATTCACTAATTAGATTGCAGGCCCAAGACATTAACCAAGCTCTGATCTTAATTTAATATGGAAACCTCATGTGGCCCAGCCTAGGCTTCCTTTCCCTGCAAGTGGGCCCTGGAAAGGGACTTTCATTAGCTTTCTCTATTGCCTTTCTTGGATTCTTTTATTTAAAGTAGACTTTCTTCCTTCTTGGGTTCTTTTGGGAATCTTTGTCATCTCCTTCCCTGAGGACCTCCCTCCTGCTGTTTCTCACTGTTGGCTAAAAGAGCTGTTACAGTTCGAGGTGGACACTTGCCCTTCTTGATTTGGATCCTAGGACTCTGGCTTCACCTTCACCATCTCGTGTTGCCCTCTGGGACTCACACTAATACTTGCTCTCCTCTCTGCTTTCTCTTCCCGTCCTCAAGAGACATGGTGATGTGTTTTACTCTGGAAAACTCTGAAAGCATAGGTGGTTCTCCCGAGAGCAGTTATTCAAGCATCCCTGCACCCCCTGGATGTTAGATGCTGAAGGTAGAAAGCAGATCCAGAATCCCAAAAGTGCAGTTTCAGCATCTCCAAAATAGCCCGTTAGTGGCGCACACCTTTAATCCCAGCACTCGGGAGGCAGAGCCAGGCGGATCTTTGTGAGTTCGAGGCCAGCCTGGTCTACAGAGCGAGTTCCAGGAAAGGTGCAAAGCTACACAGAGAAACCCTGTCTCAAAAAACAAAAAACAAGCAAACAAACAAACAAAAAAAGAATCCTCGATAGAGTGTGGTGGGGTTCGATAAAGAAGGCAGCTGTCGTCCTCCAGTGCTCTCTTCACAGATAACCTTTCTTTCTCCAACTTTTCATATTCTCAAGTCAGGTCAGAGGGTTCAGAAGTTATAGGCTATATTCTGCAAACTTTTCTTTGACATTATTTATGTGGCTGGATTTCGCTTCCCTTTAAATATTTCTTCATAATCTCTTATATACAACAATTATAACAACAACCTAAGCATAGCCAAGTATATCACCAAGCACAATACATCTGCTTTACAGGTGAAAAATGCAGTAAGATTAATTAAGTTAAATGTAAAAAGATGAAGTAAAAAATGCTGGATGTGAGTATAGTTAGGAGAGGGGCTCTTGAGCCTCACCTGTAGTCAAGGAACTGTTTGCAATGAGGGCTGCTGGTGGAGTGAGTCAGTTTTCTTTGGGGACACAGTTCCTGCTAGGCTACCAATGCTACAGTAGTAAGTAGTCCTATATGTATGTACACTCTGGCAACACTAAAGGACTCAGTGGGAGGAAAAGTGTGGTAGGGATAAGGGAGAATTTGGAGGGGAGAGAGGTAGGGGGATAGATTTGATCAAAACACATTATATGCATGTATGAATTTTTCATTAAAAATGTGGAGTGTAATCTAAGAAATCTTAAGTTTGAATCCTTAGCTGTTGAGCTTGGCTTTTAGCAGAAAACTGCTGCTTTAACTACAATTTCATTACCACGACAAAATGTTGGACATTAAACAGCTTAAAAGATAGAAGATTTATTCTGGCTTATAGATTTAAAAATTTCAGCTTTAGATGATTCTGTTGCTTTTAGACTTGCAGCTTGGAAAAAAAGTCTTGTGTAAGGGCATGGTAGAGGAAAGCTGTTCCTCTGGCACAGGAACAAGCAAAGAGAGACAGGGCCAGGAACAAGGCAGTCTGTTAAAAGGCAACCCCCAAGTGGCCCACTTCCTCCAAACTGGACATACTTTCTAGGAGCTCATTTAGCGGGACTTGTCAATGACGATTAGTTCATTGATGAAGTTAGTGCCCTTACGATCCTGTCACCTCTCAGTAGTTCAACCATCAGGGGACCAAGCCTGAGGTCCAAAGCCCAATAATTTCCAAATGTCTGGAGATCCTCTGGTGATATATCCAGAAGTAAATTCCTAAGAGTGAGTAGTATATCAGTGTATTAGTACTGCAGAGTGAAATCTTTGGATAACACTTTTGCTCCAGCAGTTACCTGTTATTGCCTCAAAAGACAGACCCTTGGATTTCATTTCTTAGAGTGTGTTGTCATGGAACAGTGTGTTAGTTAGGTGGCTAGTTAGAAACTAACAGCCTTGAAGGTCATTGAGGATGAACTCCCCATCTCCCCCCATAGTCAGCATCCTGTAAAATCAGGAGTAGGAGCTGATTGCTGCTCAAAGAATGGGAGCTACTTGTGTCTCTGTCACTGGATGGAGACATGACTTTGTGAACTTCGAAAAATACTGTAAGATTACAATATAGAGGGACATTTCGGGTAAAATACAAATGCATGCTATTGTCCCCTTTCTTCGCAGTTAGTCCAAATGGACCTGTCGATCACTTGAACAGGAAAATGCCCTTCAAAAAAGCTGTTCCATATATTTTTAGAAAACAGTACAGTTTACTTACACATGGAGTTTGGCACAACTGTCTTTCAGGCTGTTACCCATCTTTACACCCAGAGTGCTTTGTTATTATTCTATAATAAACTCTGCTTGTCTTCTACACTCCTTGGATCTTGTCTGAATTCCTTTGATGGAGCGTACAGACTATGAAACTGAGGGGCTAGAGTCTGAGGTTTTTGCATCACTCAACGTGTATGCAGGTCTCGTGGGAAATCTGTAATATTTCCAATCTATTAGCATGCTATGGATTCTAAGCAACCCTGTAAAAAATAAAACTACATTCAACAGCAAATTGCTTTATATTAGATTTTTCCATCTGCCCTCATCCCCAACCGTATTCCTTGGCTATCTCTTAGAATTCACGTTTGTTGGAGACATCTTTAGGACTGAGTGTCCAAGATCTCCCACTCTCTTCGTTGTCCAGTTGCGTGTCTCTATATTGGTTCCCATCCACTGCAGGAAGAAGCTTCTCAGATGATGACTGATGGAAGCACTGATCTATGAACAGAGCAGAATGTAAGTAGGAGTCATTTTATTGCTATATTCTTTTAGCAGAACAGTAGTATTGGGTTTCCTCCTGGGTCTGTGGCCTAGCTGACCTGAGGTCCGTGACCTAGCTGGCCTCAGGTCCGTGGCCATCTCAGCAGTGTCAGGCATGGATTCTGTCTCACAGAGTGGGCCTTGAATCCATCATGGAGTGGTTGGTGACTCCCACAAGCTTTGTGCCACTGCTGCACCAGCATGCCATGCAACTCACCAAGTATATCACAGGGTTTGTATCTGGGTTGGTGTTCACCTTTTTCCTCTGGTAGTCTGCAGAGTACCTTCCAGTACCATAGACACTAGTCAGTAGAGGTGTAAGCTCCAGGTCAACTTCCTTCCCTCAGCACGGATTCAAGCCGGGTGGGGTTCCAGCACTGAGAGGGGAAACAAGCCTCCATCCCTAACCCAGAAGTTATCTCCAATTGACAACTTTTGCAAAGGAAAAATTAGTTTTCTCCAGCAGAGTCTCGTTGAGTACACAAAGCACACTCAAGCGCAGGCTCCTGGCCCAGAAGCCAATGACCAATACAAACAAACTCAATGGTATTTTTGGAGGGCGTTTGTCTCATAATTCTTTGGGCATTCTTGTGCTTTATAGGTCTTTTGCTTATATACTATGGTTTCTGAGTTTGTGTTTGTAGGGGATTTCTGTGTGTGTGTGTGTGTGTGTGTGTGTGTGTGTGTGTGTGTGTCTGTGTCTGTGTGTTTGTATGTCTGTATGTTTCTTGTACTTTATCTTTGGTTCTTTTCTTTTTTTTTCCTTCTGTTTGTTTTGTCCCATTCTGGTAGTTTTTATTGTTGCCTGTTTGTTTTCTAATGAGAGAGAGAAAGAAAGAATGGATTTGGATGGGTCTGGGAGGAGTTGGGGGGTGGCAAAAACCATTATCAGAATATACAATAAGAAAAGAATCTATATTCAATAAAAATTGAGATTATAAATAATGAAAAAGAATCACTTTTGGGAGTTTTGGCTTGGAACAACTCAATTCAAAGATAAGTGCAAGTACATTTATTCGTTATGTGTTTTCTTTTGCTTGGTTGTGAGGTGTTTTTAGTTTTTAATCACATTTTCCATAATTTGGCAGATTTTCCCCTCATGTGCAAGTTTAACCTACTTGAGGAGCAAACCTACTTACAATAGCCCTGAGATTAGCACAGCAACAATGCATTAACACATGCAAGCATACAATGTGAGGTTCAGAGTGGTGTTTCTTCTCTCTGCCTGCCCATTAGAATCTCTGGGGAAGCTTCTAGATGTCTGATGACTTCCAGCATACCCAAGCCAATTACACCAAAATCTCTGGGGTAGGATTCAAGCATGAAGATCCAAGGCTGTGGTTGAAGCCTATCATGGTTTATGTGATAAATGATGTAGTTTAAACCACCTCTTTAAAAAGAGAGCAAACGAGCTACCAGGAAAAGATTCAGTCTGAAATAAATGGGTAAGATGTGCAAGTTTTTCTACACACACACACACACACACACACACAAGCAGCAGCAGCAGAAGGAGGAGGAGGAGAAGAAGAAGGAGAGGAAGAAGAAAAGAAGTAAAGGAAAAGAAAAAGGAGAAGAAAAAGAATAGGATCTATGAAACGCACATCACTTACTCTTTGCAGATCATGGCAATTATCTAGGATGCTCCGAACTGAGGCATCGTGATTGATGACCTTTATGAAAACCCCATGTCCTTACCTGGCTCTTATTTGTCAGTTTTATATTTATACTCTACACTCCACTGAAAATAATGAAATCAGATTGATACAGTTATGTTAATGGCTGTAATATGCACCTCATTTGCAAGAAAATGGAACAACGTATTCTCATAAGTTCTGAATTACTCAACTCATTGACCAGAAAAGTGTTATGGCAGAATGCTGAATGTCTGAGAGACACACTGATGGCATCTCAAAGATAAAAAGCAACAACACGTGTAGAAACCTAGACAGAATGGCAGCACAGAACATACTTAAATGATCGTCAATGTGTTAGTGTGCTGCTTATAGGTGCACATTTTAATCAGACTGACAATTACCTCTAGGAGTAAAGTAAATCAATGATGTGCTTTGCTTCATCTCAACTCACAATTCTTTGTCACTTTGAGTATTGAGCATAATTCTGCCAAACAAAACAAAAGCAAAATCCCATGGCTGTAAAAGTCACAGTACTGGGATCACGTGATTTCGTTAAGAACAAGCCAGCAGCGAAGGCCCCCTTGGGGTTTCTTCCTCTCTGTTTCAGGTGCACATGTTTCTTTGCTTTCTCCTTGTTTTTGTTGTTTGGGTCCCAAACTTGTCACGTACTGTTGATTTGAGGTTTTCATTCACAGTGGAGGACACAGTGCCAGGAGTTTCTGTAGCACAAATCTTAAAAAGTCTTATTAATAAAAAACTCAGGAGTCAGATATTGGGGTAAATTCTGAAAGATCAGAGAAACAGAACAAGCCACAGCCAACCTCACCTGTCAACTTCTCAGCTGATCCTGTTTCCTCAAACTGGAAGCCTCTGTGTCCTCATCCAAATGGATCTCAGCTGAACTGCTGCTAAAAGCCTAAAAGCTTAAAAGGACTCTAGTTCCTCGTCCTTACACCTTATATACCTTTCTGCTTCCTGCCATAACTTCTTGGGATTAAAGGCGTGTGTCACCATGCCTAGTTGTTTCCAGTGTGGCCTTGAACTCACAGAGATCCGAGTGGATCTCTGCCTCTGGAATGATAGGATTAAAGGGGTGTGTGTGTGTGTGTGTGTGTGTGTGTGTGTGTGTGTGTGTGCCACCATTTTCTGGCCTCTATGTCTATCTAGTGGCTATTATGTTCTCTGACCCAGGATAAGTTTATTAGGATGCACAATATATTGGGGGACACAATATCACCACAAGTTTCCATGTGCTGAACAACTTCCAAGATGTATCTGTATTAGAAATAGAAAGGTCTTAGATATTTTCTCCCGGCGACTGTGGTAGACATCCTGAAGATGGGAAGGACAGAGAGAATGAATCACTTGTTGGAATACTGAAGAGAAGGCAGTGATGTAGGAGTCTTGGTGGAGAGAAAATGGATTTGTCTAAATGGAAGACTCCTTCCTGGCCTCTAAAAGGAAATGAAAGCTTAGGAGCAAACATAAGGGCAGTTCATCTTCTTTATACTTAGAGAAACTAAAAACCAATCTTAGGTATACTCATTCCATGAGAAATTCATTTGTACATTTTACAAGCATGAACTGCATTTAGGGACCGCTGTTTAATGTCAACTATATAAAAAGAATTTCTTTCAACTGGACTTTGATGAGCAAGGTCTTTGGGAAGGTCTTCTCCAGTTGCTAATGCATAAGATAGAAGCGTTTTTTAAAAGACAAAATGAACAAACAGTAACACTTGACACAGGCAATTATTTTGATATGGTCCTTCACAGCTGTGGCATCCTAGCCTAAGGGGAAATCACTGGGCTTGTTTCCTTGAGAAAGAAGACAAAACAAAACAAAAACATGGAACAAGAGAAGCACTAGAACGTGTTTGGGGGTTCTAGACTTGGTCTTGATTTTTCTGCCAGAAAGTAATTAGATGCTTGTTTCATGACAGGCCTGGTTTGGGATGCACTTCCAGGTTCCAAAGATACAGAAATCACATGAATTAACCTGGAGCAAGATTCAGCATATTTGTTTAAACCAATAGTGACATCTGGTGGCTGCATACACCAATGACTATTAGGATCCTTAAGACTTTCCAAACGGTGCTGTCTTATGTTTTAAAATGGCTCCCTTTTATGCTGTGATGATGTAAAGTATGTAAGGCCAGTTGGAAATCTTACTGTTCAGATTTGATTTTTGTGATCTTTTGTTTACATCATGAATTTAAAAAATGTTTCTACAAGTATGTGAATGAACATGGTTTTTTTTTTTTTATTTCAGTGAATGGTTCTTTTACTTTTTTTTTCTTTATTAAGAAATTTTCTACTCACCCTACATACCACCCACGATCCCACGCCCTCCATCCTCCCACCCCCCAGCCCTCTCTTCCAAGCCACCCCACATCCCCACATCTTCCAAATCAAGGTCTCCCATGGGGAATCAGCAGAGCCTGGCACACTGAGCCTAGGCAGGTCCAAGCCCCTTCCCATGGCACCAAGGCTGCACAAGGCGTCACACCACAGGCACTGGATTCCCAAAAGCCTGCCTATGCACCAGGGATGGATCCGGAACCCCCTGCCTAGGTGCCCTCCAAACAGTTCAAGCCAAACAACCATCTTCCATATCCAGAGGGCCTAGTCCAGTCCCATGGGGGCTCCACAGCCACCAGTCCACAGTTCATGGGCTTCCACTAGTGTGGCCAGTCATCTCTGCATGTCCTCCCATCATGATCTCGATGTCCCCCGCCTGCAGAATCCCCCCTCTCTCTCATTGATTGGATTCCTGGAGCTCAGCCTGGCACCTGGCCATGGATCTCTGCATCTGCCTCCATCAGTCACTGGACAAAGGCTCTATGATGACAGCTAGGGTAGGGAAGGGATGGCCAGACTGCAACCCACAGCTCCAGAGAGGCTAGCTAACAGGGAAAGACCCTAGGAGGGACACATGGATGACCCTGTGAAGGAGAGTGGATGAGATCTACATGAGCGGACTGGGTGTTGGTGGGGTGACAGAGGGCGAGGAGTGGGGGATGAGAACATAGGGAAATGGGATGGTCAAGCTGGAACAGGGACAGAATGGGAGGGCAGGGAGGGAGATACCATGATAGATGAGGACATCATGGGAATAGGAAGAGGCAGGGTGCTGGGGAGGCTCTCAGGAATCCACAAGGACGACCCCACCTTAGACTGCTGGCAGTGGTCCAGAGGGTGCCTGGACTGGTCTACTCTGGTGACTGGTCTGGCGAATAACCTGTCATTTTTTACTTTTTTTTTTTTTAAAGCAACACTGTAAATAAAACTCTAAATTGTTTTTGTCTTTGTAACTACTTCTTCCTAACAGACTGCACTGCCCTGTGGTTGCTTGGATTTGAGCTGGCTTAAATTTTCAAGTAAGTCAATTGGCTTTTTTCTCTCTTTCACCCAGGTCCTGTTCTCTGCTGGCCTCAGTACTGGACGGCAGGATTGAAAGAAGAACTGGCTTCAGAAAGAAAAGCACAGGCTGGCCTTGGAGTCCCTTAGTCAGTTGACCATGTACCACCTGCCGTTTCATCGTTCTTTTTCTAAACAGAGGCAGGGCAAATCTTGATTTTTTTTTCTTTCACTGACAGTAATGTTTTAGTTCCTTCTTCCATTGTGAATGCTCACCCCTGCTTTGAATCCCAACTCTGGTCCTCTCAGTTCATGTTCGTAGTGTCTGTACATCGACAAATATGTGAGTGAACGTATTTCTATGGAATGATTAGTGTTTGATTTTGCACTTAATGCTCACAATTTGTTCCATGTGGAATATTACTATTCCCTTCAGTCTAGAGTGACCATCTCCCTCATCTTAGTCTTTCTCCAAATTGTTGACTCAGAATTCCATTATTCTAAGTCTTTACTATGATGTTCTTTTATTCACTTTTTCCCCATAGGAGTTTATGAGATTATTTAAAATATTATTGCTTTTTGTTTGTCTTTTGCTGTTTTTCCCCCTATAATATCTATAAGAAAAATTTAAGTTTTAGCAAGGACAAGAATTTTCCTAAGACTCTACTCAGGGCCAAAGTAAGGGATTGAATCCAGTTTCTGAGCTGGGTAAAAATGCTTACTATGAAGCTATAGGACCTGAGTCTAAATCCCCAGAACAAACAGAAAAGCTGGACTCATAGCACAGGCATCTGTAACCCCAGGGCTCCTGTGAGGAAATTGGATGAGAGGCAAGAGAGTCCCCACAAGCTCACACCAGCCAAAGTGATACATACCAAAACAGTGACAATGAAGCCTTGCTTCAAATGAGGTGAGGACCAACACCCGAGTTTGTCCTTACCCCTCTACATATACTCCATGGCATGTGTGTGCTCACATTCATACACATGAATGCTGGCACACATGTGCACACACATGTGCACACTTATATCATATATATATATATATATATATATATATAGAGAGAGAGAGAGAGAGAGAGAGAGAGAGAGAGAGAAAGAGAGAAAGAGAGAAAGAGGAAAAGAGAGAAAGAGAAAACCTGGAACCTGGCCAGGTCCTCAGATTCTGTAGTCTTCACTTTTTACAACACACTCAAGGCCTATGGAAGGTGAGATGCCCACTGTCCAACTCCTCTTCAGCAACTCTTTTTTCAGTACTGTCTATAGCTTCTGGGATGTCTGTGATAAAAAAGATTCGACAAGGGAGAATGCACAAAAAACTTCTCTACATCTTTGATCATGCTGGCTTTTGAAACAGGAAGTGGAGTCACAGGCAACTGTATATTCAGTTTAGTTTTCTAAGGAATACAGACAGACAGGTGGTTCAAACAGAAATCTCAATTATTTATAAATGACTGTAGGAAAATATTTACTCTGGGAAGACTAACCATTTATGCATGAATTATTTATAGTCTTTGCTATTTAGAGCAGCAGTTAGCGTTGCTACCTGCCATCTATTCATTTCTACACTGAGAGAGCTGTAATTCATCACACATGCTGGAATAACCAGTAGGTTCTTTCCTTAAACATTAGGCACAAAGTAGATCTGATAGAGGTACAATCGTATTGTCCCCAGTTACCTTTCTCTGTGCAGTAAGAGGAGGATGAATTTGGACACATGGCAAGGGCAGAAGGCTGTTGGTCCCCAAACAAGGACACATGTAGTCAGCCTTCTTAGCACCTGTCATAATTCCTGCTCCTGGCTGTGGGGCTTAAGAGTCCCTAAGAGTCCCATATGACACAGTGATAGTCTCCTGACTTGAGTGACCTTCAACCTTTGCTTTCCTTTATAACCACATCCACACAGTTCTATCCGCACCAGGGTTTTAAAACTCTATCTTATCCAAGGATTTTTGTTTGCTTGCTTTTTTTTTTTTTTTGTTTGTCAAGCAGGGTTTCTCTGTGTAACAGCCCTAGCTGTCCTGGATCGTGGTCTGTAGACCAGGCTGGCCTCAAACTCACAGAGACCTGCCCGTCTCTGCCTCCTGAGTACTAGGATTAAAGGTGTGCACCACCACTGCCTGGCTAATCCAAAGATTTTTCTAATACTTTTTTCCTCTTGGATTTTTTTTTTTTGTGTGTGTGTTTGTGTTTTCTGTTTTTCTTCTTTTCTTCCTCAGATCTCAGTTAAAACACCACATTCTCAGAGAGAGCTTTCCTGGTGGCCTTCTTTAAGTAGTTTTTCGTACTAGTTTCTGTCCTGGTATGTTTTTATTGGCTTTGTAGTATTTGTTCTAAACTTTATTGTGACTTAGCATGTTACTTAGCATGGCCTTAGATCCAGGCCACTAGCCTGAGATCTGCCCACAGCAGATGCTAGCTAGAGGCAGCAACTGTGGTGGTTTGAATAGATGTGGCTCCCACAGGTTCTTAGGGAGTGGCACTATTAAGAGGTGTGGCCTTGTTGGAGTAGGTGTGGCCTTGTTGGAGGAAGTGTGTCACTGGGGGTGGGCTTTGAGGTTTCAAATGCTCAAGCCATGCTCAGTGTCTCTCTTTCTCTCTTTCTGCTGCCTCCTGATCCAGGTGTAGAACTCTCAGCTCCTTCTCCAGCACCATATCTGCCTGAATGCCACCATGCTTCCCACCATGATGATATTGAACTGCTGTGGAATATAGTTCTGTATGCTGTGAATATGTGTTGCTCTGACTGGTTGATAAATAAAGCTGTTTGGCCAATGGTGAAGCAGAATAGGGTTAGGTGGGATATTCTAACTAGAGAGGAAGGAGAAAGGCAGAACAGAGGAGACGCTGCCAGCTGCCGCCATAAGAAGCAAGATGTAAAGATACTGGCAAGCCATGAGCCATGTAGCAAAGTATAGATTTGTATGTGTAAAAGTATAAAATGTATGTAGGCTTGAAAGAAAGAAGAAAAGGAGGATAGATAGTTAAATAAAGAAATAGATAGTTTTCAAAAATAAAGTCTTTAAAGAGAAAGTAAAAGTAATATAAAAAATAAGCCACATAAAGATGGAAATCACACAGAGAATCTGGATTATATTGTCTTTTGGATTTTTGACTGCAGAGAGACATTTGATTGTAAAAGCTGCTGAGTTAAATCAATATGTATATTTTAAAGGTATCTCAATTTCAAAATTTATGTCTAAGGATATATTGCTTTGGAAAAGAGGTTCTGCTTTTGTTTCCACAGAAGATGAGAACCTGTGAATTGCTTTTAGGCTAATATGGTTTGACCAGTCATGATCCCCTGAAAGGTTTCCAATGATACCATGGCCCAGCATCCATGGTGTCAAGGCAACTGGCTCTGACAATGCAGCCTCACAGACTATCCCAGTCAGGACTTGACCATAATTCTTAATTTTCTCAGGATCCCCATTAGATTGCCAGTGCCCTCATCCAGCAGGAGGTAGTATGAGAAGCTACACCCAAATTCCCAAAGTATTGTTTATGAATATTTAATTTTATTTAAAGAAGGTTGATTATAAATGCAATCTCTTTCTAAAGAAGAAAAGGAGATAGTATAATTATGATAACATGAAAGAGTAGATTAATGAACCTACTTTTTTTTTTTTTGGTTTTTCGAGACAGGGTTTCTCTGTGTAGCTTTGCGCCTTTCCTGGAACTCACTTGGTAGCCCAGGCTGGCCTCGAACTCACAGAGATCCCCCTGGCTCTGCCTTCCGAGTGCTGGGATTAAAGGCGTGCGCCACCACCGCCCAGCTGAACCTACTTTTAAAGAGCAACAACTTGTTTAAAAATGTTTTACACTGGTATGGATTTTAGTTTATTGATACAAATTTAGAGTTGATTTTGTTATACTATGTACATATTTCTACTCTTGTTTAAGGTATTATGTTTATGCAACTCATTTAAATTATAATGGATAATTATGAAATAGATTAAAAATTAGTCTATGATAGTCAAACTTACAGCCATGTTAAGTATTCTAGGTATACATAGATATAATCAGTTAGGTAGGTAATCTTCAAACACTTCAAAGACCTACAGAATATGGCATTTAAAGTGTTTTAAAAACTTAGACATTTTGGACAATGAGATGCGTCTGCTCCTGGCAGCACCAATTACTTCAAGAAAGATGATGAGCATTGAAGACACTCCATATGGAATTTATCTTCTTCTTGGCAAAAATAACCATTTGGACAAGAAACTGTTGTTGCCTGGACTGCTTGACAAAATGTTGTATCAACTAGACATGCAGGACCCATAGGAAGATCACCACTGAACTTTGCAAGGCGAGATGGTCCGTCAGGTTCCTGCTTCGAAGAGGATACTGACAGATATTCTACAGGATATACGGAGAAGTGATTAAAAAACTCAAGGCCTATAGGCTGAAGATGGATGCGCCAACATGGCAGACAAACTTTGGGTGATTGTCCAGGCAGCCAGCTATCTCTCTCATTCTAGATTTTTGGAAGTTGCTTACAATGCTCTTTCTGTTTACTTAAGTAATATTATATCCTTCTGGGGTCTTTGATGTAGTTGAAGACTAGATAGTTATAATTTTCCTTGGTTATGATAAAAGATAAATTAGATATAAAAATCTTAAACTCACAAATATAGGATAGATAGAATATTTCCTTTAATTTTGCCAAATACAAATAGGCTAGATATTGTAACTATAATTCTTATTTGATAACTGTTCTATTATATGTAATTTTACTATGTTAAAGTTAAAACCTTCCTTTTTTATTAAACAGAAAAAGGGAAGTGTTGTGGAATGTTGTTCTGTATGCTGTGAATATGTGTTGCTCTGATTGGTTGATAAATAAAGCTGTTTGGCCAATGGTGAGGCAGAATAGGGTTAAGTGGGACATTCTAACTAGAGAGGAGGAAGGAGAAAGGCAGAACAGAGGAGACACTGCCATGAGGAGCAAGATATAAAGTACCAGTAAGCCACAAGCCACGTGGCAAAGTACAGATTTCTAAAAATGGGTTAATTTAAGATGTAAGAGCTAGCTAGTGAGAAGCTTGAGCCATTAGGCCATACAGTTTGTAATTAATATAAACCTCTGTGTGTTCATTTGGGTCTGGGTGGCTGTGGGACCATGGGGCTGCAGGAGCTGGGAAAGACCAGGAAAACTTCAGCTACATTGGACTAAACCTCTGAACTACTAAGCCAGCCCTGATACTAAATACTTTCCTTTTGCTATGACCATGGTGTCTCTTCACCATAATAGAAACCCTAAGACAGAAACCATAACAGATTTGCTGCGTGTCTTCTCAGATGCCCAAAGAGAATCTGAGGACAATACATTTCCCCCTCTGCACTACAAATCTCAGCAGCCTTCTACTGATAGGGTCAAGAAAACTGCTTCTTCGTCTGTAGGTCACATGATTTTTAATATAGTTAATAATAATTTTTAGTCTACTATAAACTTTATTTTGTGGCATCAGTCATACTGGTATTATGCTAATGTTTTCTTTCATTAAGTGTTTCCTGAGCCTCCGCTAGGCATTCGATACAGTTAGCAATGGGCCCGAACCAGTATGATGGAATCCTTCTGTCTTATACACTGTCTGAGTCAGCCACATTAGTGAGCTAGTGAACCCATCAGTTAGGTGGGTGAATAACAGAGTTTATTTTTCACAGATACAGAGGCTGGAAAAATGGAACCTGCTGTGGTGTTTACTTTCTTGCTTTGGCTTCATATCTGTGATCAGATAAGGAAAGTGAGAGGGAGGACCCAGAATTCCATGTGTTCTGCAGGGTGTGGCAGGTGTGGCCCCACTCTACCACAGAGAACAATCTTAGAAAGAAGGTGCCAGTCAGAAGCGAGGATTCACCCTGCGACGGAGCCCTTGAGCTAGAAGTTTACACATGTCTTGTCTACCTTGGTCATCCTCAGAAGCCTCCCAGGCCTTTCTCATCACTATTGCTGTCCTTATAAGGCTTGCCACCCCCCCCCCCCACCCCGTTTGTGTCATTGACTTTCTAGACCTTTCATGGATGTCTCCTGGAACTCAGGTCAACTTCAGCAAAACCTCCTGATTTCTCCAGGTTCCTTTCTGAATGCATTCTTCATGTCCCTAACCCACAGATCTAGCTGTCCTCAGGAACCTCTGAGATGCAGAACACTTTACTCGTACATCTACTTCTAAGGTGGAGTTACGTGTCCTTGTTCCGACTGTTGCTGCCAGGACATTTTCCCTCAAAATCACAGTTTCTCTGAAGCACACGCATTTCATGTACTTGTACAACCTCTGACTGCTCATTTTTTCTTCTTTTGTTTTAACTTAGGTCTTGGCATTGGGCTTATTTTCCTTCTGTCCATCACTGTTTCTATTTTTATTCTCATTTTCTTAAGTAACAAAACATAAGTGACACATGCAGTACTCTGACTCTGATCCCTTGTTCTCCCCATTTTCAACTGTTTCTTTTTCTTTTGGTCATATCCTAAGCTTTGTCATAACTACTCTTCAGCCTCTGAAATAGTGACTTGAAGCTTAATGCTCACCCCCTAACTGTTTACCATTAAATCTAATGTACAATGTTCACAATTTACAAACTTGATTGAGATCTTTATTTCATTAATGTCACTACTCTTCAGTGACACCTCACTGTATTAGTTCCCCTCTTCTTCATGTCCGTGAGCGAATACTGGACAAGGAGGAGAAGTTTCCCTTGTCTCACAGGTGATATGCTCCATCATGACGGCAAAGGCATGGGGATGGGTAATCCCATGGTAATGTGCGATGAGGCAGCTGCTTGCTCACATCTCTGCTGACCAAGAAGCAGAGAGTGAGGAATGCTGATATTCATCAGATTTTCTTTTTTTCTTCTTTGTTCAGTTTAGGTTGTCAGCACATGGGATCCTGCAACCTCATTTAGGGTGGGTCTTCCTCTTTCAGGTAAACCTCTCTGGAAACACCCTCACAGACATGCCTAAAGGTCTTTCTGTTACAGTGGCCTTGGAGTCCACTGGGGACAGATATCAGGACCCTTTTGAGGCCCAGTAAGGAAAAGTCATTTCCTCCTGATCAAAAGAATAAAACATGAAATTCAACTTCATTTCCTTGTTATTTATTCAGTTTCTCACTTTTCCACATAGCTATACCATATACTTTGCTCTCTCTATCTCTAAATTTTCAGCTCCAGGGATTTCCTTTCTCTGTGCCCTTAGCTGATGATAGAACTTTTTGATTCATTTAGAAAATATTGATAATCTTTGTGTTAGCAAGTTGAACAACCTTCCTGTCCAATACTGATGCATGATGTCTTGTCTCTGATCTCATGAAACTTTTGTTTCTTTTGGGGACAACATTTCACCCTATCACCTCTTCCTTGAGTATTCTACTTATCTTTATACCATGGATCCTTAATTTTCCTTTTTTACTGGATTGTTCCAGCATAAAGACATGTTATCTGGATTTCTCTGGCTTCCAAGACCTCATGCAGACTTACTTGCTTATTTCTCTACTTACTTTCCTTTACACTGAAATTCTTGTAAAGATTTTCAGACATTTTCTGTCACTACTCTCCTTTGACAACTAATATTTCTGAATTCTACCCTAATTAGGATTTTTGTCTCAGCATTTTATCTAGACTGGTCTTGTCAAAGCTATTGATTGCCTTTATCTTGGCAAATCCAAATGTCAAGTCTTGACTTCAGCTTACTGCTCCTTTCTGATGCACTTGAGAGTGGGCTTCTGCATCCTTCTTGAAATGGTTTTATTTGGATTTGCCGAGGGGGGGTCCCAAAGCTTGATGATTTTTTTCTTTACTAGTATTTTCTAAACATTTAAATATTTTGCTAGCTCCTTTTCCTATGCTCAGCACTTACTGGGTTAGGGATAGATAGGATGCCTGTAGCTTACTCCTTGGGTGTCTACCCCTACTTCTTTGATTTTTCAGTCATCTCATTCAGTCTTATTGCTTTAAACAACATCTATAAGCTGATTATTACTACATCTGTACATGTAGATAGACCATTTGACTGAACTCTGTATTTGTACAACCTATTGTTCACTCAATATCTCTGTGTAAACACGTACAATGTACCCCAGTCTTTATATGACCTCCCAGTTCCCATTCTTTCTTCAGCTCTCACATTTATTTTCACCATGTATTCCTTCCTATCCACTCAGTTTTCAGGAGCCCTGCCTATTCAGTGTGTCAACTGTCCTCTGGGCTCTACCTTGTCAATATATTCTGGGCCTAGCCATTCTCCCCTTCCACTGCCACCCCAAGATCTAACCTACCTTCATCTCTGATCTGGAATATTTTCATCTTCTTATGTTTTTTTATTACACATTGGAGCCAAAGTGAATTTAAAAAACAAATAAATTAGTCTGTTCACATTATAATTCTCATAACACTATATATAAACGTTATGATGATATGGTATAAAATCTCTTTGGCTTCACTTTTCTTATTTGTATAATAGAAAGGAAATGTTAACCTCTTCTGTAGACCTTGTGTGATGATTCAATGAGTTTCCATGTTCAAATCACTTAAAGTACATAGTCAAGATGATATAAGAGCTTTGTATATATAGTAACTCAAACTTCAATTGCTTCTCATTACACTTAGAATCCAAACTACCCCCTATCATTAATCGTTAAGGCCCTATATTACTTTGGCCCATGGCTACCTCTTTAAATTTGCAGTTCTTGCTCACTGTGCAGTCACTCTGACCTCATTTTGGATCATCAGAGCTTAAAATATGCTCTTACTATGGCCAAGAACCCAGGACTCTATGCATTTTAAGTACATGCTCTACACCTCAGCTGTACCCTCAGCTCAACTTAAGAGTTTTTTCAAACATTGCCTTTTCAGAGATGTCTTCCTGACGTGCTTAGGTAAAGTATCTACACAATCATATTCTGTTATAATATCTATTATTTTTCTTCAATAGTGGTCATCATCAGTAATCCTATGTATTAATTTTTTTTTTACATATTTGTTTTCTGCCCTACAACCCCACACGCCAGAGTTGTCAAGCACAAGCTTATTGGCTTACCTTTGTCTTCTCTGGAGACACTGCCTGGACTCCAGTAGGCACTCCATAAGTACCTGTTGAGGAAATCACAGACTAGCCTTATAAGTGCACCTCACTGAAGGACACAATTGTTTGTATTTCAGCCCTCCTGGAAATGTATCATATCTGCAGTGTAATTCAATTTCTTTAAATTAACAGTAAGGACTTGATTGGAGTTATTCCAGATTTACTTGATTATAGCAAAAGTCATAGTATAATCTCATAGCATCATGTTTCAGAGTATTGTTTGTGTTTTTTTTAAGTTGCTGAGTTATTTAAAGAACTCTGAAGTGTAGGGACATTTTCAGTCACTACCAAATTCATTAAAGTATTCTATAAAAAGCTGCTCCTAGTAATAGATGCAACTTAAATTCCTTGGAATAGTCAATTTTTTTTTAAAGAACAAGGACAGACTGGAGAGATGGCTCAGTGGTTAAGAGTATTGGCTATTCTTCCAGAGCACCTGAGTTCAACTTCCAGCACCCACATGGCAACTTACAACTGTCTGTTTCAACTTACAAGTCCAGTCTAAAGGTGGCCTTTCTGGCCTCCATGGGCACCAGGCATGCAAATGATATAGAGGAATACATGCAGACAAAACATTCTTCTATATTACATGAATGAATGAATAGAATTTTTTTTTAAAGAACAGGGAAATAGGCTGGGGGTGTATTCTTAAAAAATGCATAATTTGAGGATTGTCCATTCAGATTCATGGCACATTTGTTCAGTTTGGCAAGAATGAAGACATTTGGAATAAAATGATACATTAGAAGCTTCTTTCGTTTACCATGGTGAACGAGAGGAGTTACGATAACAAAGGATGGGTTATATTTCAAAGAAAGAAAGAAAGAAAGACAGACAGACAGACAGACAGAAAGAAAGAAAGAAAGAAAGGAAGAAAGAAAGAAAGAACATCAGAAATCACAAAAGAGGTGGTAAGATTTCAGGAGAGGGAGGGAGGCAGGGAGGGAGGGAAGGAAGGAGGGAGGGGGAGAGAGAGAGGGATCTGTGCCTCAAAAATGAGGAAACAATCTGCCTGCAGCTCCAGGTCTAGATCCTCAAAGAACTCCATTCATAATGTTGCTGAGAATTAGCCCTCAAGAAATGGCTGCTTGCCAGGCGGTGGTGGTGCTGACCTACTCTGGTGATTGGATGGCCGAACACCCTAACTGTCATGATAGAGCCCTCATCCGGTAACTGATGGAAGCAGATGCTGAGATCCATGGCCAAGCCCCAGGCAGAGCTCCAGAAGCCTAATCGATGAGAGAGAGGAGGGATCATATGAACAAGAGATATCGAGACCATGATTGGAAAAAGCACAGGGACAACTAGCCAAACTAGTGGAAACGCATGAACTGTGGACCAATAGCTGGGGAGCCCCCATGGAACTGGACCAGGCCCTCTGGATAAGTGAGACAGTTGATGAACTTGAACTGTTTAGAAGGTCCCCAGACAGTGGGACCCGGACCTGTCCTTGGTGCATGAGCTGGCTTTTTGGAACCGAGGTCCTATGCTGAGACACTTTGCTCAGCCTTGGTACAGGGAGGAGGGGACTGGACCTGCCTCAACTGAATCTACCAGACTGGGCTGAATCCCTAGGGGAGACCTTGCCTTGGAGGAGGTGGGAATGGGGGGGGTGGATTGGGGAGGAAGAAGGCTGGGGGGGTGGGAGGAGGGAGGACAGGGGAATCTGTGGCTGATATGTAAAATTAAATTAATTATAAAATAAAAAAATATATAAAAAAAGAACTGAGCTCAAAAAAAAGAAAAAAAAAAGAATTGGCTGCTCACCAGAGACCCTCAGATTAAACTGGAAGAGAGATCTATCCCAACAGATGAACAGATTGCAACATAGATGTGCAAGAAACATGAGAACGCAACTTACCTCCAAAAGATCATAACCTTCAACAATCAAATTCGAAGATATTGAAGTGGTTGAAATGCCAAAGTATTCAAATGTTTAATTGTCAAAATGATAAATAACTTCAAAGGGGATAGCGATAAGCATAGGGAAGTCAATTCAGGAACTGGATAAGAAAATTACCAAAGTGGATTAGAACGGCAAGGAGTTTGAGATTTTTGAAAATAAAATGAAGCAGAAATGCTAGAAATAAAAACTCAAGAAATCAAATAAAAACCAAATGGGAAGAATCATTAATAGACCAGATCAAGCTAAAGACAGAATCAGGAATAGGATACAAGGCCAAAGAAATACTATAATCAATCAAACAAAAAATCAACAAACATGATTACAATTTTTAAAAAGCCTGGGAAATAATCAAGAAATCAAACCTAAGAAAACAAGGGCTAGAAAAAGGATCCAAGATACACACTAAAGGAACAGAAAACATATTTGATAAAATCATAGTAGAAAACCCCAAATCTAGGAAGAGAAATGAACATTGAGACAGAAGAGGCATTATGACCCAAAGTAGCCATGACAAGAAAAGAACTTCTTCATGGTCCATTATGGTTAAAATACCAGATTACAGACCAAAGAAATAATACTTAAAGGCTGTGCCTTGAATTGGTTCTATAAATGCACTCTGCTGGCCTGTGTAGCTGGGCATAGCTAGAAATGTTTCCTTGGCAAGATAGGCCAAAAGTTGCTCAGAGCTTTCTCAAGGGCTTTGCCATTTTAGGTTATCAAGGGACTAATGTAAACATTTTCTATCTTATGTCTTTCCCATACTAAGAACACTTCACTTTTACATTTAAATGAGTCCCTAATTCTTACAAGCTGAGTTTGGCAATTTTTTTTCCAGCATTTTTTCTTTTAAGAAAGTGACATGTTGAGCTTAGATGTCCTCTATTGAATAACGGAGCTGGTCTTTGTTAGTGCTTTGCCTAGAACAATGTGTAGTACAAAATAGAATATTTTGACAAGGTTGTCAGAATATAAAATCTGTTTTCTATTTCTGACCCTTAGCCAATTACTGGAAACTTCAAATTTCTATTTTATTCATTGCTATAATGGCTGGATTTTTAACAGAGACAGTTTATACTTGTAACAAAGCATACAGTTAATTTAAGCAAATCTGAAGTGGTGCTGTGTACAGTCTAAAGTGACTCCCAGTGGATTTTTTCTTCCTCTAGTCCAGTGGGTTTTTTGAAATAGCCCTCTTTTCAGTGTAGGTAGAACATGTGGCTTTCTTCTAACCTGTAGAACTTGCCAGATGTGATCGGATGTCACTCCTATGGTTAATGCTGTGCTATAATATAACATGGCGTTATTCACATATGGACCAGACTTGATCAGATAAAAGCTGTTAAAGGTGGGCTTGGTTCCTTTTCTGAGTTGAGGTATTTGTCTGCTTGTCTTAAGATGGCAAACTCCCAGGGTGTGATCATGCCTTGGAGAGGGTCGTGGCTCTAAGTGTTGCTACCTACCCAGTGAGTTGAGCAGAGGATTCTGAGCTCCCAAGAGGCAGAGAGCCACCTAACTCCCTGATTGCAACCTTTTTACAGAGGACTAGCTTAGCTGGTCCACAGAAGTGTGTGCGTAGCTGCTAAATGCACAGTGTTTGTAAGCTGATGTATTTATTATGTAGCAATAGAATATACATACAGGTATGCATTCTGTTCACATGCATACACAAACTGCATTATACATGAGCTCTGTGAAATCAGATATAATGTAGTCAGCTTATCTGTGAGCTGTTTACCTCAACATCTGAGGAGTCAGGCAAAGGAGATGGAGAAGGAAAAGGGGAGGCAGGGAAGGGGAGAGAGAATAGCTGAATCCCTAAGCTGACAAGTTGTAGTGAGCATAAGGAAATCCCCCTTTGAGGAAAGCAATGTGAAGTAGCCTAATGCTAAGCAATCCCCCCTGTTTCTGTTGTTTTCTGCCCTTTTGTAACTGGAGATTCATGTCCTCTCTCCAGCCCAGTGAAGAACCTTCTAAACTTCTAGAGGCGCTGCTGCTCCAATTCATGAATCACAAGTAAAAGCCAACTAGATGGTTTGATAAACTCAGAGTAATGTTATCTTTTGACAGGAGTTATTTGTGTTACGTATTTTACAAATTTCAGCATCCCACCCCAGCTGCCCATTTCACCCTCTTAGTCATAGGGAGTCAAAGGGGAGGCTGCAGGAGAGAGGTCCTCAAGGATCTACCCTCCCCTGCCTGGAATGCATGGTAACACTAAAGGTGCAGATGAACTGCAGTGGCAATCTGTTCTCCAACCCTAAGGCTACTGGAAGGGACACACGGGTTCCCAGTCATCCAATGGATGCTCAGCCCATTTCTGACCCATCTCATCTTCAATCTCTGTCATGTGCATTAAAGAGGAAAAAAAAAACTCTGGTTGGTGTGTAAAATGAATAAAAACATTCTTAATAAAGAAAAAATAAAGCTTACACGTGGCAGGAGGTATCAGTGTTCCTGCTTTAAGGCCATCCCCCTAAATGGGCCTCATTATGTTGTCCTTGGCTTCAGAATGGCTGTCAAAACAGCTTCATCAATGGCTCATATTCTCGAAACAGAACCCAGGTACAACATTACCTCAGCAGGAGACTGTTCTACGGTCTGCCCTTGTAAATGTGCATCCCTGGTATCCATGCTAATTAAATCAAGTCAATTAGAACTCAGCCATGACCTAATGCCATGTCTTGTACATTAGAAGCAGTTTGTTTATACCAGTTAGCAGTACAGGGCAGCCAAGCTATAGAGATAATTTACGTGGCACTTTCCAAACAATGTAGATCAATTTAAAGTGAATTTGCTGAAGTGACTCATGGTAGAGTGATGCGATCAGA
This sequence comes from Peromyscus aztecus, assembly GCA_902168405.1. NCBI lineage: Eukaryota > Metazoa > Chordata > Mammalia > Rodentia > Cricetidae > Peromyscus > Peromyscus aztecus. The sequence goes on from CABHPQ010142768.1 coordinate 38,718, forward strand.
CCTCTAATAAATAGTGTCTACAAATGGAAGGGGATGAGACAAGGTTAAAAAACCGTAAGAGCATGATTTAAATACTTCAGATAAATTAATCCAGTCCACAGCCACTTATTGAGTGCCTACTATGGACCAGGCACAAAAATCTCCACTTTCATGAAGCTTTTATTTATGGAGTAGGGAAAATAAAAACATTGAAAAATAAATACATGGTATTTCAGAAAGCAATAAGTACTATGAAGAAAAATAATAGGAGAAAGGAGGACATTTCATACTGAATCACTCTGCTGGTCTTGATAGTTTTACTTTCAAAATATGCTCAGAATCCACACTTTCTTCACTGCATCTGAACAGGCCAAGCCACCAATAGATGCAGGGAAAGTAAAATTTCTTCTTGACTATTCCTTTGCCTCGGTGTTTAGCTTTCAATTTATTTTTACTACACCATCCAGAGAAGTCCCGCTAAAGGGAAGTTAGATAATATCTTTTCATCATGGAAAACCCTAGTAGTTTGCAGCAGCATCCAGGGTGAAAGCTCATGCTTCCAAAACCCTTCCTTTTTGGACCTCTGACTTCTCTTTGTGTTCCTGTTTTGACTCTTCCTGTGTCCCAGCCTGTGGATGGTCCTTGAACGCTGTGTGTCTTCTGCAAGACCTTTGTTTTCACTGTTACTGTGTTCAGAAATCACCTCATTTGTGTTTGCTGTGTTAGTTATCAGGTACCAAATCTCCTCTGGTGTGTGCATAAAGTCTCAGTGACAGCTCCATCATAGGGTAGGACAATCAGAGGATTGAGCCCACCTCATCATCTTTTATGAGTTATTCCTGCCATACCACCAAGCATCATGTGGGATGTTAATGGTCAGCTTTCCTGGTGATCTTCTCATTTCACCCTTATCTCATATATCATGCCTATCCTGGAATTACCTTGGTTATGCCTTGGCTTCTGTGCACAGGACTTGGTGGTCTACTTGGTGATGAATACCCACACTGCTTTGGAAATCCAACATACTAATGACTCTGGTTCAGGGAGCATTTCTAAAGGAAGGCTGTCATTAAGTTCACCTATGCCCATTCACAGGAGGCAGGAGTTGGACATTACTGGCAAGAGAAGGTAGCTTAAATTAATGCTAAGAGCAAATAGCAAAATGTGGTCAAACGTATGTATAAAGTTTTACCTTGGAGTTGGTAAGGACCCTTACAGTAAAGTGGATCTTTATTACTCAGCTCCTTACTCTAAGACTGAAGCTTTTCTGTCACTCACCCCCTCTCCTCTTTTGAAGGGCAAGCATGCCATTTTGATGGGATGTTTACATTGGTAATTGGGTCAACTATGGTGTGTTAATTGGCATGACTTTCTGCAGAGAGCTTTGATTTTCTTGCTTTTTACTTAGATTGAAGCACTGTTGAATTGGTTACCTTTCCTGTGGGTTACTAAGATCAAATATTTGAGTCTAGGCTGGGTGAGGTGAAGGGACATAGTTCAGCTTAGCTTTCCAGAATCTTTTCTTTTTTTTTTTTCTTTTCTTTTTTTTTTTTGGTTTTTTTGAGACAGGGTTTCTCTGTGTAGCTTTGCGCTTTTCCTGGAACTCACTTGGTAGTCCAGACTGGCCTTGAACTCACAGAGATCCACCTGGCTCTGCCTCCCGAGTGCTGGGATTAAAGGCGTGCGCCACCACCGCCCGGCCCAGAATCTTTTCTAATGGAAAACCAAATTTGCTCCCCCTACCATAATGTATATGTGTATAATCCACATATATCTAGCTAGACATACACAACACACACACACACACACACACACACACACACACACACACACACACA
>CABHPQ010142768.1:40544-55616 GCA_902168405.1 Peromyscus aztecus
CACACACACACACACACACACACACACACACACACACACACACACACTGATTGATTTAGATCTTTGCTCCATGATATTTAGGATGCCAGCTAGGAAAAAGTAAGTGGCTAGGAATGACTAACTGGCTGAGAGCTGGAATCATCTAGAGGCTCCTGCTGCCTTACATGAGATAACTTGAAGATAAGTTCATTTGGGGCATTGACAACTAGAGAGTCTATGAGCGTCTCACTATGTGGCTTAGTGCGGATACAACAATCGTTTTCTTTCTATATTAAACTATAGTACAGTACTGTTATGGTTTTAGTATGAAATCTTTCCTACATGCTCATGTGTTTGGTCCCAGGTAGTACAGCTCTTTTGGGAAATAAGGGAACCTTTAGGAGGTGGGGCTTTGCTGGAGGAAGTGGATCATTGAAGACTTGGCTCCAGTTCTTCCAGAATCTTTTTGTTGACTCTTCCATGCCTGTTTTGCCATGATGAACTGTATCCACTCAAACTGTAAGTTAGAATAAATAAATCTATCTGTCTGTACATTGTTCCTGTCAGTATGTTGCAACAATGAGAAAAGTAACTAACATAAGTATTATCTAAATTATAGCTGCTGAATCATGAACATCCAAGTTTCAAAGCCTGTCAGTCTTCTGCCAAGAAACTGCAAGTCTTATTTTCACACATAGTTCCATTTCGAATACATTTTATATTACTTGACCAACAGTAAATTATAAGAAGTCAATTAGATAGTCAAGGCTGGATAACATAGGTATGGAAATATACAGGACAGTGACTGCCAGAATTGCATTGGGGCTGTAGACACATTTTAAATCAATTAGAGGAGATAACTGTGACTCCAGAAGAACAACAGTGTGAATCACTGACTATAATAATCCATATATCTACCACACAATTCACCAGTTCCCCAAGACAGTGAAGTGGAGAGGGGCATTGATTTTATTTCATCTACTGGGTAAGGACTCAAGTTTGACAGTGATATACTCTTGATTTCAATTCTTTTTTCTTCGTGTGTGTGTGTGCGTGTGTGTGTGTGTGTGTGTGTGTGTGTGGTGTGTGTGTATGTTGATATGTATAGGGTATGCATGTGTGTGTGTTTGTGTATGTGTGCATGTGCTTGCATAAAAATGCACATTAGGAGGCCAGAGATTTATGGTTGCATGTCTTCCTCTATTCTCATCAGTTTTTGGGACAGGGTCTCTCACTAAACCTGGGGCTTGCTATTTTTATCTAGGCTGGCTGGCCTCACCCACCCAAATGCATGTTGCCATGCCTTGCTTTTATGTGTGTGTGTGTGTGTGTGTGTGTGTGTGTGTGTGTGTGTGTGTGTATGCACATGCATGTGCATGGATGCACACTGGAGATCTGAATTCAGGTTCTCACACTTGTGTAACAAGCACTTTACCTATGGATCCATCTCCCCACACCTTAGAAATGGAATTATTTCCATTTATTACTCAATAGCTATGCTTCCTTGATTTCATAGAATGGACTACGGGCCACTTTTAGTTGTCATCTCCCCAACCCCACCCACTGGCCCAGTGTGTATATATACACACACACACACACACACACACACACACACACACACACACACACGAGTGTAAAAGGAAAGATTAGATGAGGTAATGTCTGTAAAGCACAAAAGGACAGTAGATAGAAGAAGCAGATAAACAATTATGTTATCTCTGGGAGTCCTTCTGATGACCCTGAATCATTACAAGAACACGTTATCATACGACACTCATTTGCTTAAAAAAGCAAGGAAGCACACTATAAGTATCATACATATTAAAATTATAAGATCATAAATAAAACATCTGTGTCACCCAGAGGCCTGACAGGAAACAGCCAGTTCATATTGAACAACGTGAAGAATTCTGCAGCTCTGTGGGCAGTGTAGAGAGAGATCACTGGACATGGGTGGCAGAAAGTAGAGGATAAGGCATTACTACCCCTAAGTCTTAGCTGAGGCAGGGAAGTTACCAGGACCTGAACACAATGAAGCTGTGTACAGAGTGTTGCTGAGACCTTTGGTAGAGAGAGAGAGAGAGAGAGAGAGAGAGAGAGAGAGAGAGAGAGAGAGAGAGAGAGAATCTGCCCCTCAGGAGAGGTGGAGGGATAAAGACATTGACCTCGCTCTAACCCGCTGGCGCCATATATTGAAACATACTAGTGGGTAAAGAAGCCTGCTGATGAGGAAGGACCATGTGAGCTGCCCTCCTAGAGCTTGGAACGGGATAGATAACTGTATTCATTTCCTCTTCCAGATAAGAAAAGATGAAAAGACAGACAATACACAGAATATAAGATACAGGACTTCTGCAAGCACCTCTGCCTGGAATTAGGCGTGCTCTCCTGCTTCTCTCTGCACGTGTTTTGATTGTCTGTAGATGTGTCATGTGGAAGCAATTTGCCTGTAGCCTACAGTAGACTTTGTGGCAGGCTGTTTATGGTAGAAATTCGTGTCCCTAGGCAGACATTTTTACTCAATAGGCAGATGCAAAACTGAGCCGAAACTGTTGATGAAATTGGTTGAGGAAGAACTCCATCGTGTTTTATAGGGGTTTACAGTATAGAAGGAGAGATGGGCTAATCTTTAATAGAGTGCTTCAAGGGAGTATGTAATCTAAAAAGAAGTTGGAATTCTAAGGAGGGCCATCAGCTGAAGACACGGTACAGTGAGGGGAGTTTTCTTGGGTGGGCAGCATCGCAGTTCAGGTGTGCTTTGAAGATGGGGGAGTCTTCTGGAAACCAGACTCTAGAAGAAAGGAGAGTGGTTTGGGGGCCTCCAGGGTCAGAACACCAGTAACCTAGCAAGCAAGGTGGAACCGGGCCGGAGTGAAAGATTTAGGAATAAATGTATTATAATGAGTATGTAGGGACTGTAGGATGTCTTGCTTACTCTTTTGGTACCTTACTAAATCTGGGGTGTCACACAGAGAGACTTTTGATCAATATAGAATTTTCAAATGTGAACAGGTGAATTTAGTGTTTTTTTTTTTCTTCTAGTTTTCCTCACAGAATTTGTAAGAAGATGCTGACTTGAAATCTTAAAATAATGAGGTTGGTGGATTTACATTAATAAATGTGATTGCAGGAATTTAACTAATTTGAGCATCTCCCTGAGTCTGTACATTTAATTAACTGAAGATAAAAATAAAGATAGAAATTTATATCATTATGCTTGGGAATACAAAAACAATTGTGATGTTATTTCACATAGAGACTTTCCAATGAGCCTTTACAAACATTTGAAAACACTAATATATTTTATTTCTATAAAATAAATTATCTCCATGTTTTTGTGTTAAGATTGTTATTGTAAGTTTTTAGCTAGCACCTTTTAAATTTTCTCCTTAGTAAAAATTCAAGACATATATGGCTTTCTTATATCTGAATCTTTGTTTCACTTAACAAATCTCTGGTCTGGTCTGTGAAGAAGGAATGATAGTTACAGGCTGAGGGCAGACCCTACTGCAGTCTCTAATAAATGCAGAGGATGGAAAGAACCTTCGACAGGGCTAAGGATGTGGCTCTGTTGATAGAGCGCTTGCCTAGCATACACGATGCCCTGAGTTTGATCCACAGCACTTCATAAAATGGATGTGGTAGTTCATGCCTATAATCACAGCACTTAGGAAATGAATTTCATCCTTGGCTACATAAAAAGTTCAAGACCAGCCTGGCCTACATGTGTCCCCGTCCTGAAAGAAACAAAACAAAACAAAACAAAACAAAAAGCTTCTACCCACCAAGTCTTGTCATATTCTTGCTTTTTATTACTATGCATGGCAACCTAGTGGATGGTTAATATGATTTATGTTTTATATTTTAGGAAACTGGGGCTTAGAAAAGGCAAATAGACTGAGGTAAGACAGTTATAAACAAGTGGAGTTGGGATTTGAATTAGGCACCACCTGACTTTACCTCAAGCCTTATGACCTTTGCTGTAAAATAACTTCATTCTTTGCTGAGTTAATTCTTAGATAGTCATTGCACTTTTTTATTATTTATTATTTATTAATTACAGTGTTCTGCCTGCATATATGCCTGTAGGCCAGAAGAGGGCACCAGATCTCATTATAGATGGTTGTGAGCCACCATGTGGTTGCTGGGAATTGAACTCAGGACCTCTGGAAGATCAGTCAGTACTCTTAACCTCTGAGCCATCTCTCCAGCCCCAGTCATTGCACTTTTTATTAGAATTTCAGAAACACATATTTCACAGACAATGATAACTTTTACCTCAGGGAATACCAATCCTAGCAAAAAATATGAATGACACATTGCTGTGGGATGTCTTTCTATATGCTGTGAATATGTGTTGCTCTGATTGGTTGATAAATAAAGCTGTTTTGGCCTTTGGCAAGAAAGCTTACAGCCAGGTGAGAAATCCAAGCAGAGATACAGGGAGAAGAAGGGGAGGATCAGGGAGATGCTGCCTGCTGCCGAAGGAGCAACAAGATGCCAGCAGACCGGTAATGCCATGGCCACGTGGCAACATATAGATTAACAGGAATGGGCTAAATTAAGTTGAAAGAGCTAGGTAATATAAGCTGACTCATAGACCATACAGTTTGTAAGTAATATAAGTCTCTGTGTGTTTACTTGGGACCAAGTGGCTGTGGGATGCCAGTGGGAAAGATTTGTCCCAATGGCGGGGCCAGGCAGGACTGGAGAAACTTCTGGTTACATGTATTTCCTACTCTTTTGTAGCTAAAGCTGAGATTTTAGGTTTTCATGAGTGATGTCCTCCCTAAAGGCATATGCTATTCTGACTATTGACACCCTAGACAGGTTTTGCATGATTTTGAATTTTATATAAATATAAGGCTACAGTGTGTAGCCAGAGTTTTCCTGGTCCTGCCTGGCCCATGGTCAGGACAAATCTCTCTCACCCGCCAGTCCCACAGCTGCTCAGACCCAACCGAGTAAACACACAGAGACTTATATTTCTTATAAACTGTATGGCTGTGGCAGGCTTCTTACTAACTGTTCTTATATCTTAAATCAACCCATTTCTATTAATCTATAAGTTGCCATGTGGCTCGTGGCTTACTGGTACCTTACATCTCACTTTTCAAGGAGGAGGCCTTGAAAGTGCCTGCCACTTCCCAGAATTCTCCTCTCTCCTTGTCCCGCCTATACTTCCTGCCTGGCTACTGACCAATCAGCTTTATTTATCAATAAATCATCCACAGCAACAGTGTGTACTTAAAAATTGGCATTTCCTCAGTAAAATATCTTTAAGATTCATCTCTGTTGTTCATGGTGTCAATAATGTGTGCATTTTCTAGACTGTTTAGTTAGAAACTTTTTGTTACTAATGTTCTTGAAATTTTACACCCCATGACCAAAATTATTGTGGTATTAAATAGAGTGACTTTTCCTACTCTACATAAAACAAGAAATGTGCTGTGTAAAGGGGTATTTTAATATGATGTTAGTATTCTATTGCTGTGAAGAGATACCATGATCAAGGCAACTCTTACAAAAGAAAGCATTTTATTGGGGCTTGCTTACAGTTTCAGGGCTTAATCCACTATCATCATGGCAGAAATCATGGCAGCATGCAGGCAGTCATGGTGCTAGAGAAGTCGCTGAGAGTTCTACATCCAGATCCAGGAAGAGAGGGACACTGGGCTTGGTCTGGATTTTTGAAACCTCAAAGCCTACCCCTATGACACACTTCCTCCAATGAAGCTACACCCACTCCAACAAGGCCATACCTCCCAATCCCTTTCAAGAAGTGCTACTCCTGGTGACTAAGAATTCATATATATGAGCCTATGGGGCCATTCTTGTTCAAGCCATCAGAGATGGTTAAGTAAACTCATTGATCATCATTCTTGAAACAATTGCTCTTGGTCAAAGAATAGTAGAGGAGACAAATTCTAATTGTGGGCCATATTTGTTTGGATAAAAAATTGTTTTATAAGTCCAGGTCATGTGAGAGGGATGAAGTGGTGTTGTCTAGTGGCTCTTTAGTTCATTACATTATTTCATTACATTATTTCCTCCTCTTCCAAAGAGATATCAGCTTTAGCTTACTCTTCTATTTTGCTTTCTATGCACTCCTTCACTTGTAAGGTCGATCTGTGTGCAAGAAACAACGTTGAAAAGTTGTCATAGGTGAGGATGCTGAGAGCCAAAAAGGTGAGTGCAATGAATTTCACTTACATTACATACAAATTATTACCATTTAGAATTGTGCTTATTGTTTATATAAATATCTTCCAGGTTTCTGCTGATATACTTTCTCCTGTGGATCTTCTGACTTAGATATTAATATTAGAATAAAATACATTATCTCTTTTCCCTAATACTTTATGTTAAAGCTTTTAATTAGTAGTTTTGGTTCACTTGCCAGGCCATGTGTGTGTTGATTCACAGACATTTTTAATACAAATCAGATTCTGAATCCTTGTCTGCTATTGGTATTGCAAGCATGTTCTCTTACGGTGTAAATTTCATGCTGTTAAGTGGTGACTTTTGATAAACAGAGAGCTTTAAAATTATTGAAGTTCAGTGTATCAATCTTCCCTGTAAGGTTAGTAGTTTTGTGCTGTTAAATGAATCTTTGCCTACCAAGGTTACCAAGTTGTTTCCTTATGGATTTGTGATTGCTCCACCTCTGACTTTTAGACCTGCAATCCATCTGGAATTGATTTTTTTGTTTTTGTATGATGTGAAGTAAGGTCAAATTTCATTGTTTCCCAGATGGATATCTAAGTGACTCAGCACCATTTAAAAATGCAGCTGACCCTTTCTTACCATATTTATCATAAATCAAATGACTGTGCATGTATGTATGGGTTCCTTCTGGCTTCTATTCTTCCATTGGTCTATCTGTCATTTGTTACATCAGTAACACTTGGGCTTAATTCTTAAAACTTTATTATAAGCCTTGATAATTGGTAGGGTAAACTGTCCAACTTTGTTTCATTTATTTTTGTTTTAGCTTATTGGTCTATTGCCTTTTATAAAAATTTCAAATGGTCAACTTAGGTACACACACACACACACACACACACACACACACACACACAACCCTGGGGGAGGGAGAAGGAGACAGCTGGAAATTTGATTGAGTTTATATCAAAAATACAATTTAATTGAGTTTAGGGAGAATTGACAAGGTAAATATTTTGTGTATTTAGGTCTTTATTTCGGCAATGTTTCCATCACTTTGTGTAAGGAGGCCTTTTTGAAAAGGGACAGTTCATTATGAAAGAGAAAGCATCCCTAAGGTGAGACTGGGCTGGTGAGCTGAGAGCTAGCTGTGATTCTTCTAGTATCTCCGTATTTCATGGTGGAGACTTGTGATATGTTCTGCACCCTAATAAATTTGCCTAAGGATCAGAGGACAGAGTCAGCCACTAGATTAGACACAGAGGTCAGGCAGTGGTGGCACACATCCTTAATCCTATCACTCGGGAGGCAGAGATCTGTCTGGATCTCTGTGTGTTCAAGGTCACACTGGAAACAGAGACAGGCAGTGGTGGCACACACCTTTAGTCCCAGTAGTGGGAAGCACATGCGCTTTTAGTCCCAGGAAGTGACATGGCTGGGCAGAGAAAGGTATATAAGGAACGAGGAGGTAGGAAAAAGGCAGTTCAGCTGAGATCCTCAGGGTTGAGGACTCAGAGGCTTTCAGTCTGAGGAAACAGGATTGGCTGAGGAGTTGGCGAGGTGAGGTTGGCTGTGGCTTGTTCTGCTTCTCTGATCTTTCAGCTTTCACCCTGATATCTGGCTCTGGATTTTTCATTAAAAGAACATCTAAGATTCGAACAACAGAGATTTTTAAAGTCAAGGCTGAGTTTCTGACCTTGGCAGCCCTGAGTTCTCACTTTTGTCCCCCTGGCTGCCCAACATTCCTGCTTTTGCAGAGTAGCCTCAACCGACCCTTCCAATAGAAAAGGTTAGAACATTCCTGCAAGTCGTAGCACTCAGGAATTCAAGGCTCTCTTTGGCTACATAAGCTGGAGTCCAACTTCAGTTACATGAGATCTTGTCTCAAAAGCCAAAACAAAATGCCAACAAGCAAAACCAGGCTACTTCCTCTGGGGTTCTTTCAGCTTCCACTTATGGCCTGACTATCACTCATACTCTGGTTAGCTTTGATGTTTCTAAGAAGGCGTTTAAAATATTTTAAAATAACAATCCATCCTGCATTTTTCTATTGTGCTCAGTGGAAAGATCCGTGTCAGCTCCCTCATCTGCTAGCACAGAAGCAGAGGTCCCCCTGCCACCAAGGCAGCTTTGGAAGAGAAAGGATGTGAGGCCCCTTACATTTGTTTGGTTGAGAGAACAGAGATGAGTAGTGGGTAAAAACATTTGGCAAGCCAGGTCAGAATGATGATTGCTTTTGCTGTGTTCTGGGAGGCAATGATTAAGGACAAAGCTGTTTGTACTGGCAATGGGAATAAAAAAAAACACTCCTGTGTATGCAGGAAAACACTTATTTACATTAAATATGATATATTGCATTTCGTAGTCAACACAGTTTATTTACTATTAACCCAACCATCTTTTCCCTGAGGCAACCATTGTTATTTTTTAAGACCTAAGGCTACAATAGTCCATAGATTTCAGTTATGAATTGGAGTCTAAGTTGAATGGTGCAGACAAGTAGATATAGTCACAGTTGAGAAGGCATTTTATGTTTCTGGATGAGGAATTCATTTCCTTGTTTTATAAGGTTCAGTAAGTCAGATCTACAAATGGTTTGTCCAACATAAATACCTCTATTCTGTGTAGACCTGAATTGTGGTGCTATTTAATATAAAAATTCTGGGCTGTGTTTCCATGTGTACTTCTGGTGGCATCCCATCTGAAAACGCTGTAAGGCTGTGTTAAAGGAACTCACCTGAGCTTGCTGAGCAGTCTTTAAATGTTTCTCTTCCCCTGCCCCCTACTTTCTCAATATCACAAAAAAAGCACAATAACCCCAGTTCTGTAGAGAAGCATTACTCCTTCAAAAAGTTACCTCAGAAAAAAGATGAAAGGTAAAATCCATTTTTCACTGCTTATGGAGCTGAAGGATGGACAATCAATTTACATTTTCACAGGATGATGGCTGAGCCTCTTGGGAGTCCCTTGTTTCAGCCTCCATTTCTTTTCTCTGAGGCAGGGACACTTAGGTGTTGCAGAGTAGGTCTTCTTTGCTCTTCAATAATCAAGAACTTTGTCCATTTTTCATCATCTATTAGGGAAACATTGAAAAAGAACCATATATGCATTTCATATGCAATGGTGCTTTGCTATGCTATTATGGGCTCTAATTTTGGTGAAAATGTCAATAAAACAACTGCTATCAAGTTATAAACAGTCGGGTTCAGGTTACTACTAATCCCACATAACAAAACTATCAGGATGCTATACCTAGTAATTTTTAGAATGCCATTGACCCTGAAGACTGCCCATCATTCTAGGAATCATTTAACTATAATCTATGCTTGACTTAAAAATATTAGAAATGCATATTTAATAAATAGTTATCAACACAATATACAGTATAGTGGTATTTTATTTGTGCTGAAATGTGATTTTATTTGTATGTTAATAAATAAAGTTGCCTAGGGGTCAGAGCTATTAGCAAGCCATATCGAGAGCCGGGCGTGGTGGTGCACACCTTTAATCCCAGCACTTGGTAAGCAGAACTAGGTAGATCTCTGTGTGTTCAAGGATATAGCCAGCATTGGAGACACACGCCTTTAATCTCAATACCAACCATAGAAGACCTGGAGTGACCTAAAGATAAGCAGTGACGAGATGGTCATGTGGTTGGGTTTACAACCAATGAGAAGGAAGAACAAGAACTCTTTATAAGACAAATGCACAGGAAGTAGCTCCTTTTCGGAGAGGTCTCTTGGCGGAAGAAGCTGGCTGGCGGCAGGTGGTAAGGCTTCTAGCTCTGACCTCTTGGGCTTTTATCTTTACCTTGGCTCTGTGTTTCTTATTTAATAAGATGGTTGGTTACATCTACAATACAGTAGCATATTTAGAGTAAAAAACTTGATTTGGGTTATAAGAACAATTTTAATAAAATGTAACTGTCAGATACGGGAGTTAGTAAAATAATGGCAAGGGCCACAGATGTCCCAGGTAAGCATAAAGCCTGTGCTTGTGGAAGCCCTCCCCCCACACCAGAAGCTAATTTAATTAAATGGACAAAACCTTAAGTGAAATTGATTTTTTATACTACACTCTGCTGCTCAAGACAATCCCCTCTGTTTTATGTGGTGGTAAATACCTATATGACAGGCTACAGAAACAACACATTTATATTCCTGCCTGGTGTAAAAGGCATACAAACTTTGTTGAGTTTAAAAAATAACAACTATTTTCTAGTCACAGGCTATAAAATATGCTATTTTACGCTATTGGTTTGCAAATTTAATAAAAGTTGACTGAATCCTCGATGGGTTTTTTGTTTGCAATTATTCCTTGCAGACTATTTCCAAATAAAGGTTGTCAGCACAGAAGACAGAACAAATGCCGTCAGGAGGAAGGGAGACAGTTTTCGGCTGAAGGAACTTCGATGTGAGAACATCGGAAGCCCTAACATGTAACCTTGAGATCAAAGCACCAAAGAAATGTGAAGAAGGCACAAAATCGTGGTAAAAATATCAAATTATAGATTCTTTGGAATAACACAGCACGCAATTGTCAAAACATGACACGCATTACTGTTGTGCTATATTGGGATAGCTTGAGGCGGTTGGAACAGTATTCATTTTAATTGAAATCAGATGTTCAAGGTTTCTAGCCCTTGTATTATATAGAAACAGTTCCTTTCCTTAACACATGATTAAACTGGTTCTATGAGACAGAAGGCAAAAGTAAAGAAGACAAGGTTTGGATTTTTAAATTCTGAGAGCAGCCATGTGAGAACATAGGGAACTGACCAACCACCCCAAGATACATATGAACATCAATACTACTTAGGATTATAAATCTTTATTTTATACATGCACCAACTAACTAGTATTTCACCTTTTCCCAATGGCTTTCCGCTGATCTCTCTCTCTCTCTCTCTCTCTCTCTCTCTCTCTCTCTCTCTCTCTCTCTTTTGTTTTGTTTTTGAGACAGGGTCTCTAGTGTAGTTTTGGTGCCTGTCCTGGATTTTGCTCTGTAGACCAGGCTGGCCTCGAATTCACAGAGATCTGCCTGGCTCTGCCTCTCGAGTGATGGTATTAAAGGTGTGTGCCACCACTGCCCAGAGATCTCTTGTTTCTTCAAGTAGAGCTGGACAAAGTAAAATTAGAGAACCACAGCAGAATTTCTTCTCTTCCACCAAATCCCCTGAGTTTGCCTAAAGGATACATTAATGCATGTACTACAGGGAAGGATGAGGCAACAGGACCTGTCATGGTTGATAAGAATGGTGTCCCCCAGCTCTGTGGATATAGAGATGGCCAAAACATTATGCTTGTCTTCACAGTGCCATGACTCGTTAGAAAGTGAAGTGTGTTGGTAAACAGTTGGGTGCCCACTATTCTTCGGGGCACTACAGAAGAGATTTGTAGAAACAGGGACATTGAGATAGGAAAGCAATAGCTAGAGATGGGAGATGGGAAGAAACAAGGTGTTACTTCAGTTACATTCTTAAATTGGAGCAAGTGTTCACTTGCTCAAAAGGCAGGGAGGGGAGTACATGTGCTCTGGATTGTAAACACTAAGTGGTTAACGACCCAGCTTACGTTACTAGGGTCCTGGGAAAGACTGACAAAATACAGCATGTCTTCATTGATATATAAAAGTATAGAGTCAGTATAGAAGGAAACTTGGCTTAAAATTTATACCCAAGGTACTTTTAACTTAAAGTAGGCAAGGATATATCCATATGTTCATTTTATAGAGGAAAAGAAACCCAGACTTGGAGAGGCAACTCACTTGCTAAGTGATAGAATAAGTTGTCTTTGCCTACAAAGCCCATAATACTCCTACTCTCTTACTGAGTCTCTAAGGAAGAGAGGAAGAAAATGGATACAATGAGGATGAGTGAAGGTGCTAAAGTGAAGGAATGGGTCATGGCATTGAGGCATGGTTGATGGACATAAGTCCCAGGACTTGAAGGAGACAGTGCCTACGCTCAACTTCTTCCCAGATCTCACATCTCTCACCAGGCCTGGGGAACAGCATTTGAAACAAACAAAATATGAAAATAATAACTGTCCTTGTTCACGGTGTCATCTGATTACTGGTTATGCATTTGTGACTAGTGGCTTTGCTTTCCAAGCTTGTCTAACATGGAGGATACACTGGAATTGTGATTCTGGTGATTATGTAGAGGCTTATAATTTTCAATATGCTTAAATTTAATAACCTCATCTAGTTCTCACATCCATCCTGTAAGATGACAGTTTTCTGAATGAAGGAAATGGAGGCCCAAAGAGGTATTGGTGACAGTACTGCAAATGCAAATTTGAATTATTAGCAATATTTTTTCCAAGGTACCACTCAGGCATTAGTTAAAGAGAGAGTGAGAAAGATGAGTGAGCAATATAATAGACAAAGGTAAAATAAATTCAGTAAAAATCCAGGAAAATGGAGTGCTTTTAAAGGCACTGTTTATGTCTTCCCTGAGTCTGCCCCTTTGCTTTGTTCTGTGATTTCAAAGATCCTTATGGCCTTGAGATGTCAGTGAACAGCTAAGAATGTCAGAAAGGTCTTGGGGGCTGGAGAATTAATGGAGCCCTGACTGCTCTGTAGCTGCAGCCAGACACAGTGTCAGAGTTACACTTTCCTTGCTGGGGATCGTCAGAGGGTGTCCCAGGGTCTAAACAGATGCTTCTTGACGTGACTGTATGTTGCTTCTTGACGTGACTGTAAATCACAGGGCATTTGTGGATGACTCTGAGTCTGGGATCTCCTTCCACAGAGCTTCACTATCATATTAAAATGTTTCTCCTTAATGACCTACACTGGTGGACAGACACAGGATGTGAGGAGAGCTGTTAGCAAAGGACAAGCACTGGTGGACAGACACAGGATGTGAGGAGAGCTGTTAGCAAAGGACCTGCACTGGTGGACAGACAAAGGATGTGAGGAGAGCTGTTAGCACATCTTGGATCATGGTTCCTTCCACTTCCTCAGATTTAGTGAATGATTTAGTTTTCAATGTGCAACACTGAATCTTTGCTAAATATTGCAGCCATGGGTGCTTCCAGGGACCTCCTTTCTAGTTTTTCACTTCTCAGAAAATACTTTTTTCTACTTTTTAACCATGGTGAGCTAAGGAGACATGGTTGCCTCTTCTTTTTTTCCCCCTCTTGCTCCAAGTTGTCACTTTCAAGAGGGAGCAGAGACGGCTCTCAGGCATACCTGCAAAGCTTAATTATGCCTTTCCCCTGGTTGTCTCACCTGCCACTGCTATTGGAGCCAGGCTAATTAGTTAGCTTGTTCCAGAAATATCCATCCAACTCTGTGCTGGCTAAATCAAAATGTCTTCCATAATACACTTTTCAAGGTGCTGAGAGAACGTTGATCCTAATGTCTCTCTTTCCTCCTGCATGGTGTGATTTGAAAAGATGCTATTTTAATCAAATGTACGAAATTACAAAAAAAGGGAGTCTGTCAAACTATTAAATGCATCAGTGATAGCAAAATAGTTGAAATCCTGTAGCTGTGAAGTCTCAGGGTCATTACTTTTGATGAATATTTCCCCTTTTAAAGAAGCATAGCTAATATAAGCAAATAGAGCAGAGATGATGGTTAAAATATATCCATAGATTGCCTTTTGTTAAGAGCTTTAACCCTGAAAAATCATGTCCACAATCATAGCTCATTATCTTAATTAGATCTGTCCTACATTATCTCACAATTTATTCTCATTACTTCATAGGTGATCAGCCCTTTGAAAGGCATTTGAACAGAATTTGCTGATTCTGATTGTGATAGTGTCTGTATTCTCTTTCAAACTCTATTTGGATCTTTGGGGTGTAATCATGGTGATGCTATATTTAATTAAAAATTACATTAGAAAGATATTAATATTCATTCTGCTGAATGAACACCAGATTAACTCAAGAATTAAAATCTCTATAATGGCTAATGAGGTGAACTGTGCTGGGATGTCCATAAAAACAGAGATGAATTGTAAAAGCAGCTGAAGATCTGAAGCTTTTCTTTCCATTATGAAGCTTGGTGTTTGGGAAGTGGATCTCTTAGCAGCAAATCACCTCAACACATGCTCCTCTTCGAATGACGGTTCCTGATGTTCAAGATATAACTTGCTAGGATGAAGATTGCATTGCAAAAAAGTTGAATCTTCTCTCTTTTGTCTCTTACCAAGGTAGACACAAACAGCTCTGTTTCCAATGCCTTGTCAGTTTAAAATAGTTTTGGATCTTTGCGGTAGAAAATAAGTACTGCAGGATCATGTTTTTGGCTTGTAATTCTGGAGGGGGGGGCTACAACAGAAGAAGGCAGAATGGTGCCCACCCTTGCACAATAGAAGAGGAGAGTGGAAGACTGAGGTTACCAGCAGTTGTTTGTAGTAACAGTCTTCCCGAAAACAGGGTAAATGCTGGGACCTTCTGTGCAGATTGGTTCTATAGGAAATGACTGTCATGTGGATGGATAATTAGACCATAAAAGTTCACTGTCAGGAACAGAACATACAAGGTAGAAGCAGAGTAGAGCAGACCTCAGTAAAGGACCCATACCCAAGAAACAGTGGTCTTGGTTGTTACTGTTGGTGATATGTAAGATAATGGCTTCAGAGCAAATATGGTGAATGAAAATATATGGAGCAAAAGCAAATTTGTTTAGACTTAAAGTGTCTTTGGAAGGGAATATAGGAATTGTGTGGAAGTAGCTCTAAACTGAATCAGAAATAATTTCCAGTTCTTTGCCTATGAGCCATTAATCAAATTACTTAACTTCTTTGGACCTCAGATTATTTATTTCTGAAATTGAGTAGTTATAGTAGACAATGATTAGCAAGGTCTCTCATTCCTAAATTTCTGAGAAATTAGGAGAGTGTAACTAATTTTCTACTATTAAACTAAAGGTAAAGGAGAGTAAACAAAACAACCTTGGGTCTGACAGAGT
>CABHPQ010142769.1:4603-35735 GCA_902168405.1 Peromyscus aztecus
TCTCTCTCTCTCTCTCTCTCTCTCTCTCTCTCTCTCTCTCTCTCTCTGTCTCGTGTGTGTGTGTGTGTGTGTGTGTGTGTGTGTGTGTGTATGTGTGTGTGTTTATAATACAGTGCTAGAAGCTGAGAAGCTGAGAGGATCAGAGGATCTCCTTAATGCAGAGGAAGTGTAATATTTTAACAGAGAGATCATGGAATCCTTTGGGACCTGGATTGCTATCAAAAAGAGATAGCAGTGTGCTTTTCTTGCCTGGAGACACTCAGAAAAGCAAATGATTGCCTAAGGTTCCATTTATCAATAAAATCTAGGGTTAAATATCTTGATGAATGTTTCTTTTTTCCAGAATGTTCTGTTTTTAAGAACTAAATGGTATAACTTAAAAGAAGTCTCTTTGTATAGACTATTTTAGAAAACATAAGTAACATCCTTATAAGCAGTCCTTATAAAAGACAAGGTCTCCATATATGTCTGGAGACCAGAGAAGATTATGAATAGGAATTCTGAAAATAGAATAATTTAGGCTTAGGAAATCAGATGGGAAGATTCCCAGGAGAAAGTACCCTTGGATAAAAATGATCATCAGAGGACTGTTAAAATCAGGATAGATGTGAGGTAATATGGCAGGTCATTCAAGCAAGACAGAATAACATGAGCAACATTAAGAATACGCTGGCATGTTTAAGGAAGTTTAGTCTTTGAAAAAGAAAGAAACATGTTCAACCATATGGGAAAACTTAACACCATCCTTTATGAAGCCCAGAGAAGACACAAGAACACATTTTGCACTTGCTAGGGCCATACCTGTAGTATTTATATATGACTATAGTGTGTGTGTGTGTGTGTGTGTGTGTGTGTGTGTGTGTGTGTTCACCTGTGCTGGTGCATATGGGAAGAAATGCTGACATCTGGATATCTTCCTCAATCACTTTCCCACATAGTTTTTTAAAAGAGGATCTCCAATTTGAACCTGGAGTGAGCTATTTCCTCTCTACTGGCTGGCGAATGAACTCCTGGGATGACCCACTAGCACTGGAGTTGCAGGAATGTGCCACCATGCCATTGTACCAGGTTTATTTTTTATATGGGTTCTGGGAATCCAAATTCAGATCCTCATATTTATATAGCAAATACTTTATCCACTGGAACATTTTCCCAGCCTCTGCATTACCATTTTTATAATTATAGTATAATTATAATTTTATTATAATAATTTAAATATTTCATTCACTAACAAGTTAGAATATCTACAACATATTACTGAGTTGGAGACTATTGTAGATAAACAATTATATATATATGTATGTAGAGATAGTTATGTTGTCTATATAAAAGCCTGGAAAATTTAGCTGGGCAGTGGTGGCACATGCCCTTAATCCCAGCACTCGGAAGGCAGAGGCAGGCAGATCTCAGTGAGTTCAAGGCCAGTCTGGTCTACAAAGTGAGTTCCAGGACAGCCAGGGCTGTTACACAGAGAAACCCTATCTCAAAAAAAAAAAGAGTGGAAATTCTTACCTAGACACTTTCTGAAATATATGTATATGCATACATGTATATGAATATACACACATATTATTAGTTTTGAGAATTACATAATTTTAACCATATTCAGCCTCTTCCCACAACTCCTCCCAGATCCATCCCTTCACTATCCACTCAACTTTGTGTCTTCTTTTAAAACTACCGAGGGAATCCAATTTGTGCTGTACATATACTGTTGGATGCGTGGCCTTCCACTAGAGCATGGTCAATTGCTGTGGATATCGCTCTGTATGCTGTGAATGTGTTGCTCTGATTTGGTTGATAAATAAAACACTGATTGGCCAGTAGCCAGGCAGGAAGTATAGGTAGGACAAGCAGAGAGGAGAATGCTGGGAACAGGAAGGCTGAGGGAGGAGACGCTGTCAGCCGCCACCATGAGAAGCAAGATGTAAAGATACCGGTGAGCCACAAGCCACGTGGCAAGGCATAGATTTATAGAAATGGGTTAATTTAGGATGTAAGATCTAGCTAGCAAGAAGTCTGAGCCATTAGGCCATACAGTTTTAATTAATATGAGCCTTTGTGTGTTTATTTGGGTCTGAGCAGCTGCTGGCCCAGGCAGGACTAAAGAAAGCTCCAGCAACAGTCAATCTACAAAGGGATGCACTCTTAAAGAAAGCAGGCTCTCCCTCTCCTAGCAGTCATCCATTGCCAACAGCAATTGACTAGGGGTAGGACTTCATATCAACATCCTCTCTTCATGCCGAAATTTGGCCTGACTTAAGTTTACACAGGTATTATATATGCTGTCCAATCACCTTGAGTTTATACATGGAGCTGCCTGGCTGTGTTTGGAAAACACTGTATTCTTATAGTCATTTACTGCCTCTGGTTCTTTCAATCTTTCTTTTCCCTCTTCTACAATGATCCTTGAGCTTTGGAAGGAAGAGATATGAAACAGATGTCCCATTTAGTACTGAGCATTCCATGGTCTTTTTTTATTCTCTGCTCCTTGACTAGGTGTGGATCTCTGCGTTAACCACTCTCTACTGCAAACAGAAGCTTCTCTGATGAGGTTTCAGAGATGTACTAATCTGTAAGTATAATGAGAAATTGTTAAAGTTCATCTACTACTATGTCCACTTAGCACAATAATGGTAATAGGTTCCCCCCACACACCATAGGGCCTATAATCTCTCTAAGCAGAGGTTCTTAGATCAGACATTGGTGCCAGTTTTTTGTTTTTGTTTTTGTTTTAAAAATTGATTTGGAACCTACTATTTTGCTCACAGAGTTCATTGGGTCTTAGTTTTCTGGTGAATCTTTAGGGTCTTCTAAGATATCATTTGCAAACAGGAAGTCTTTGACTTCTTTCTTTCCTCTTAATATCCCTTTTATTTCTTCTAATTGTCTTACTGCACTAAGACCTCAAATAACATATTGAATAAAACCAGTGAGACTGGGCGTCATTGTCTTTCCCCTGATTTTAAAGGAAATGTTCTCAGTATTTCCTCCATTTAATATAATTATGGCATAAATATTACTTTGTAACCTACTACTTTCTGATTGAATTTAGGGCCCACTCTGTGAGACAGAACCCATATCTAACACTGCTAAAGCAGCTAAGAACCCAAGACTAGACAAGTCATGGGCCTATAGAAACCCTACTCCTATTGTTCTGCAAAAGGAACGTAGCAATAAAATTATGCCTGATGACATATTACTATACCCATAGATAAGTACTTCACTCAGCCCTCACCAGAGAAGCTTTTTTTCTTGAAATATACAGTAACGAACACAACTGAACAATGTTCAGAGAGTGAAAGACTTTTTATCACTCAGTCCTAAATGGGATATCTTCATCAACCCCCTCAACTCAAGGCTCGGGGATCTGTGTCAGAGGAGGCAGAAAGATTTTAAGAGCCAGAGGTGATGGATGACTTCAAGGAAACAGTGTTTTCCAGAAACAACAGAACTGATGCCTATATGAATTCACAGAGACTGGCAGCAGGCACAAGGCCTGCACAGGCTCAAGCCAGACAAAGTGGCAGCATTGAGAAGGGTAAGTGGGAGGGTTGGGGATTTAGCTAGGTGGTAGAGCACTTGCCTAGCAAGCGCAAGGCCCTGAGTTCAGTCTTTAGCTCCTGGGGAAAAAAAAAGAGAAGGGTAAGTGGGTACTAGCCAAACTCCTAACCAAAAAGCTGTCTGCAAGTGATACCCACTGGCAAAGGAAAACTTGGTTTTCTCCAATGGAGTTTCATCGGGTATATCAACCACACTTCAAGGCAGGCCCCATGCCCAGGACTAGTTTATTAACACAAAATGAACTCAACACTATTTTTGTAGACTTTTTGTCTCATTGCTTTTTTGGGGCATGTTTTCTCTTATTGGTCTTCTGCTTGTTTATTTTGATTTCCACTTTGTGGGAGTTTCGTGTGTGTGTGTGTGTGTGTGTGTGTGTGTGTGTGTGTGTGTGTGTTTCTTTGTTGTTTTTAAAGAGAGAAAAAGAACAAAGTTGGGTGGGTGGGGGCTGGGATGGATCTGGGAAGAACTGGGGGAGGGCAAAACATGTCTAAAATATATTGTATGAAAAAAAGCTTTTCAATAAAAGTCATTAAGGAAAAAGAAGGTTGTTCAAATATGGAAAAATCAGAAATATAAGTGATCTCTATGTTATTACCATGTTATACTCTTTTTGAAGTTACCTAAAAGAAGACCATAGTGTGCTGTGGGATGTTCTGTATGGCAAATGTGTTGCTAATAAAACACTGATTGGCCAGTGGCTAGGCAGGAAGTATAGGCAGGACTAACAGAGAGAATTAAAAGAACAGGAAGGCAAAGGGAGTCACTGCCAGCCGCTGCCAGGACAAGCAGCATGTAAAGATGCCGGTAAGCCACGAGCCATGTGGCAAGGTATAGACTTATAGAAATGGATTAATTTAAGATAAGGACAGTTAGCAAGAAGTCTACCACGGCCATACAGTTTGTAAGCAATATAAGTCTCTGTGTTTACTTGGTTGGGTCTGAACAGCTGTGGGACTGGCAGGTGAAAGAGATTTATCCTGACCGTGGGCCAGGCAGGAAAACTCTAGCCACAATAGTGCTATTGTACAAAAAAAGTATAGAACTATCTAACAGTGCTGTGAGAATGGCACCAGCAGCATTATTCATGGCCAGAGCCATAGGGCAGACTGCTGTGAGGTTAGCTGCCCTGGCTTCCAAGGCAGGAGGTGGGTACTGAGCTAGAGTAATTTCTTAGATCGTTTTCCCTGTTCAGCTCCCACCACCATCAGCACAGCTGCAGCTCCAGGAGAATCTCAATCATCAGGAAAGAAAATTTTTAACTGAGAGTAATAAAGAGGCCAGCACTAAAAGTTAGAAAATTCAGCAGCAGGACAAAAAAGGACTGTTCCGGGTGATGACAATATTCTTTCTATGCTCACATGGCTTCCTTTGTTAAACGTTACATAATGTTTTATAGACTTTTCACCTTATACATTATATTTAGTAATGATCTCAGCCAGAGGACCAGGGAATCTGCTGTGAGACTGTGTCTCCTGGAAATGACAGGCCAGCTTCACCCATAGCACCTCAACTATAGGACTGCTAAACAGGACCTGAGCAAGGACCACACCAACAGACATGCTAATGACAAAGGAGGGAATCTCCTGGAAACTACAGGCAATTAAGGAATATTGAGAGTAGAATTTTCCCAAGGGAAAAGCCCCTCAAGTAGTTATCCAATACCAAGTTCCCCAGCCCTGAAATCCCTTACACACAAGCAACACTAGCCGGACTCAGCAGGTTGTATTTATATATGTATGCACATAATAATAACAATTAAGAAAAAGAGGCCACGGATTGAGAGGGAGAGGAAAACGGAAGAAGTTGAAGGGAGGAAAATGTAATCAATGATACTTTCATTTTTAAAGCTAAAAATAAAATTTATAAATTCTATCAACCATATCCTTCTAGCTGACAGAGAAGAAGGCAGGACAGGAAGTGACAATTCTCCGCTCAGGCCTGAAAACAGGCCCAGATAAAGGCTGGCCCAGGGCTTCAGTTACGCGGGAAGATATCAACTGAGCAGCAGCACTGCTATAGATTACATCTGACTGAAGCCATCTGGCAGGGGAAGAACAGTGCTCCAGAGAATGCTCCCCTGTGGACCACAGCAAAGCTGCTGCTCTCCATATCCCCAGTCCTCTCAGAACAAAATTAGCCTGCTGTTATTGGGACGGGGGACACCTAAAAATGATTTAAGAATTAACCATTTCTGGGAAAAAAAAGTGACAAAAAAAGACACAATTAAAATGTTTTTCTAATGAGGATCATTTCTTTAGGTTTACAGAACCCAGAACATTTAATAATCTACAGCTAACAGAAGTCCATGTGTCAGGAAAACAGAGTACCTGAAATGTGTAACTGCTCTGGTGCCTGTGTACCTGGAATGTATAGCTCCAGAACTCCTTACCGAAGCTGTAAACCTCAGCATCCAGGCAGGGTGGTCTTTGTAATTGTCTGTTAGGTCTCAAACCTCCAACAAATGGCTAACTGAGGTGCCTATTTAACATATCAAAGCACACCAGGTTCTCCCAGCATCCCTCAGTCCCTACCTGTTATAGGGTATGGCTAGCATATCCTGCCTCATACCCTAAACTACTCCAGCCCAGGGACTGGGATGCCCTTCTCCTAGCTGCGCTTCCCTATATAACCAGCCATTTTGGCTACCTGGCCTTTTTCATCTTCCCTTTACACTCTTGGCTCTCCCCTACTCCCACTCCTCACATGGTCCAGCTCAGGGTCATGTTCACTCTGGACTCTCCCAGATGTCCCTGCCTCTGGCTATGCTCCCCCTCACAATAAACCTTCTCCTCCCCCATACCTAGGAGCAGTCATGTCCTTCCTTTTTTATTTCTTTTTTTTTTTTTTTCATTCACTGTTGGCCTTGGTTTTCAAATAAACTTTCTTCCTTGAGTAAATAACTTGATTGACCTTGAATCATTGTTCTTTTCAAGTGGCCAATACTAAACTGTTATTTCTACATCATACAACTAATTTAAGGCTCTGGATGACCTAGAACAGATGTCCTGAACTAAGGATAGCTAATAATATCCAGTTATCTTTCACCATACCAAATTCAACAAAACTACATTGTGGATTGAAAAAGCAACTAATGATATTAAGGCATGAATATTCAGAGTGTTCCTCTAAAACCTTGCTTAACTGAAGAGAACTGAGTTTTTGACTGTTTAACCTCAGCTGGTCATCCCTGCATCTACAGAAGTTTCGATCTCTATCTTTGTGTTTATAATATACAATATCAAAAATCAGAACAGCAAGGAAGAATTAGGCCCTAGGGAAAAAGCAAGGAGAACTTAGCTAAAAAGGATGAGAAGTAAAGAGGATAAAGTGTAAGGCAGATGAGAAGCAAGTCTGTTGAGCCTAGAGTAGGAAGAGAAAGAGGACTTTAATAAAGATTGTTGTAGTCTCTGAGTCGTATTTGTCTAAGACATGATGTGATTCCAGTTTCTAGGGATAGCACATTAGTGTCCATGGTAAGACTGTTAGTAGCTGGAGGAAAAAGTACAATTACATCTTGACTCCTGGTCTTGAAGGCTTGAAGGCCTGTAAAAGAGAATAGACATAAGCATTATCAAGGCTCTCTGTGTGTGCAATAGAAGTGCAGAGATCAGAATTACTAATTCTATATAAAGAAGGTCTCATAAGGGAAGGAATATTAGAGCTAGGTCTAGGAAGATTAGCAAGAGTTCATACACCAAAAGATGGAGTGTGTTCCAGGCAACCCAAATGCCAGAGACATTAAGAATTCAGATAATGACAGGTGTGATGCAGTTTCAGCCCAAGAAGCTGGGAGGCAAAGAAGTATGGTACATGTCAGTGAGTAGTCAGAGATGAAGAAAGGGATCAGTTGGAGTCAGAGTGAAAGAAGCAGGGAAGTCTAAACTACATTGTTCAGGCAACAGTGCACCTACACATTTGCATTTGTTAGAATTCACATAGTATTACAAAAAAAAAAAGACTGAAAAGAAGTAAAAATGGGAAGGAATGTAGGAAAATGACTGATAAATTAAAATAATTCAAATAATCTGTTTCCTCTAAGATAAAAATCGTTTTTAGATCAGACATGGTGGCACACTCCTTTAATCATAGTACTTGAGAGGGAGAGGCAGAGGCAGAAGGATTTCTTCATAGTGAGCTCCAGGACAGCCAGGATTACAGAGAGAGATCTTGTCTCAAAACATATACACACAAAGAAACTGTTTTTACAGAACTGTTACTATGAGAATAAAATAAGATAGGCTTTTTGTTTCATTTTTTCTTACATGGTAATGAGTGACTACTTTTAAATTGAGTATTGATCCATCAAATAATAATATGCAGCTGGCTCCTCAATTCTATCACCGCCTCATTTTTGACTAAGAAGAACTGAAAAGAGCCAAAGCAAGTATTCATTGTTCTCCCCACATGAACAACAGCAAGGCTTCTGCTGTGTCAGAGAAGGTAAAGACAACTATTTACCACCTTTCTGTAAGTTCCATAAAATCCCTGGTTGTCAAGAAAGCACAGAGGAAAAGTATTCAATCATTTTATTTCTTCAAAGAGTTTTTTTTTTCTGTTAAATCCAAGCAAGAAAGAAAAACAACAACATTAATACATACATTGTTTCATCTAAATGCTCATAAAATTTCTTAAAAATATGAAGTGAAGAGATGAAACCATTGTTGGACAAGTACTAAACCTGTACCAAAAAAAAAAAAAAAGCTAGATTTGCTACTCTGCAAAGGCAAAGGCCTTCTTCATAGCATGCAGAGACAGTTTAACACCTTTCTTAAGAGCTGAGCTGGAGCTTTGCTAAGACCTCATGGACCAGGAAGCCCACAGTACCCACTTAGAGAACAGAGCTGCCTTTTTCTCCAGTCTGTTTATGGGTAGTTTTCATGTATTTCTGGCCAAGAGTTGCAAAGTCCAAAAGGTGTGTCTAAGGCTTCCTCCATGTCAAGTCGGTCTTCAGGATGGCAGTGTTCCTGGGGCTTCCTCCATTTCAGTGTTGGAGCTGCCATGGACCTCACTGCTACTGCCTCCTTGGCTGTGAATTCTTTCTCCCTCTACAGGGGCACTGTTCAACCTCAGCTTTAGCTTCCATGGCCGCCTGCAGCTTCCGTTTCTTTTCCTTCAAAGTTACAGACACCACTTCTCAGCCAGCCTATAGCACTGCTGAATTCCCAGCAGCTGACTGTGCACTGGTGACATGGATGGATAACATGTCTTGTCATATCTAGCTACATACTAGGTAGTGAACATCCGTAACAAATGAATTAGGTTTACAGTGGCATAAGGGGCACTTAAGAGATAACATAGATAGGATTTGCACGTTAATTGGATATAAGTTTTAAGGTAGATGTAGACAAATGGAAAGATATTTCTTTAATGGAATATCTTTTGAAATTAATTGTTGGACGGGAGTCACTGCAAATTATTCTTCATGTAGCAAAGTCAATTTTGTGTAAATTCCTATCTAAAATATTCAGTGAGTACACAATGGAGATGAAGCAGGGTCTAACGTTATTTGGAAAATATAAATGGCATCAGAGGATACTGACATGTTCTTCTCTTTGAGATTCTTTATGAAATCTCTATCAATCTAAAGAAATTTAATTTGCGACAAAAAATGGCTTAAAATCTACAAACGAGTAGTAAAGACTACTGAAAGCAGCAGGGACGTAGGTCACTTACTGAACTCTACAGCTGGAAGATGGCTAAGTTAGAATTGAACCAAATGGAATCAATCTCATGGCAGGGATCTAACATGGATCTTTAAAAAATTAGAAACAGGGCCAGCAAAATGGCTCAGTGGGTAAAGCCTCTTGCTGCTGAAGTTGATGACCCAAGTTTGATCTCAAGGACCCGGAGGAAGGAAGGAAAGAGCCAAGTGTCACAAGTTGTCCTCTGACCTCCACATGGAGCACATGCTTCCTCCTTACCCAACACTAATAATAACATTTTTTTCAAGATTTCTTAAAAAGGCAGCATTTAATAAGTTAAAAGAAGAAATTTCTTTAATAAAATCGACACATCAATTGAATGACTAATATAACTTGAATTTAAATTTTAAATTTAGGGAAATAAAGTAAACACCTATGGTTTTGTTCTATTTATTTTGCTGCTTTTCCTTAAGATCATTGAGGGAAATGAAATTTTAGAAGGTGAAAATGGAGAATTTAAGTACTTCGAGAAGTGGTACAATTTCTTCAACAAAAGAGGCAAAACAAAACAAAAGAAAAACCACCATGGATTTCTTAAGCCCACACAATTTAGAATCAGTTGGGGCATTTATGTTGCTGGAAGGAACCATAAAATAAAAAGTAAGATTGTTCCAATGTGCTGCCCAAAGGCCAAATAGCAAACACTCCTTAATCCAGGACAGCCATCCTTAGTAACTTTCTACATCAGATGTATGTCTGAGCCCTGTCTTCTTACACATACAATGACTGTTTAATAGGAGAAGTTGCCCAGGCTCTATGACAAAATCACCCTAGCGCAAGCTGAGAAAGCTGAACCACAGGAACATTAAGATACCTGCCCTCTGTACTCAAGAACAAAGAGAAAAACTGAAGATGATCATCTATCTGCTGCAAAACTATCCAGCTCTCACACATTCCAAATGCTGTTACCTAAGCTGCCAGAAAACCTGAGCAGGGAGGCATGTAGTGGGCTTCACCCCAAGGCCTGTACCTATATCAAGATAATTTTAGGAAAATTTACTATAAAATTACAAAGATAAAGCAACATCCCAAACTGTATGCACAATAACATCTCAACAAGTTTAGCAGGTAATGTGTTCTGAAGCACAAAACTAAAACAAAAGAGCAGCACAGAGGAAAATATGCCAAAATCAGGAGCTGCTTCTGTTTTGTTAGTAAGATTATTTTGTCTTCTCCATACTTGAACGTATTTCAATGAACTTTATACAGTTTTTATATTGTTCTGTATACTTTTCTATATTTCCTACAATGAGTAACCATTAGTTTTGCAGGAAGAAAATTTTAAGAGAGGAAACAATGAGAGTGAAGTATTTAGTGTCAAGGGAACAATTCTAGAATAGTTTTTATGTCATCATCTACTCTGAACATTAGCACCATCAAAAGTATATGATTGTGTTGTAACAGCCTTGGCAGCCTAAAACTTGAAATGTCCCAGAATCAAGTCTTTTCTGTTTCGTTTTTCCTCCATGTAAATTTGGTAAAATATTCACATTAATTCTACATCATGGAAACACATAAATGAAAAGAGAAAGTGACTACTATGTAGTTGAGGAAAGATGCTTTAGGAGTGACCAAAAGGAGAACTACGTCTGGAGTAGTAGAAATGCATCTGAAACTCCCAAGGCGATAAAACAGAGGCTCTCCCTGCTAGCAAGCTAGACAGCATGAAGAGGGTGCAAAGGACAGAGAAACGGCACAAGGAGCGGACGGCAGGAAACATACAAACCTTCCATGTTTCTTTATTTTCACATAGGATTCACAACATTCCTCAGAAAATTCAATTTAGTTGCCCCGTTCTAGCTTGCTAACCAGAACCAATTTAATTTTAAATCTACATGCAGAGCCAAGGGGGACGGAATATTTTGCAATTACTTTTAGCTCCCTGTTGGAAAACGGAATAAGATTTAACCAGTTCTGCTCCAGCTACAGGAAGCATCCAGGTTTGTCAGAACTCTAACTAGTATCCTTCCCCTAAATATTGAAAAGTAGGACACTCTACCAAAATTATTTGCCTTGTTTAACTACTTAATAAAAATGAATTTTGAGAATGTAACAAATGGTTTTTTATTTATCTGCTAAGTGCATGAAATAGTGGTGCAAGGGAGCAATTTGTTACACAGACAATGTCTACCCTTTGCTATAAATCTGCCCATTGTCACATTCTATTTGACATCTAGTTAGGTGATTTTCAAAGAACTAGTTTGTTACTGCGTTTAATGAAGAGCAGAAAACTGATATATGACTCTCTTTCTCAGATATCAGTCAATGCAAGTGTTTTGTTTTGCTTTCTTCTTTCTTTGGTCTTATGTTCGATTGTGACAGAGAGGTAAACATGCTGATAAAATCAAGTGTTTTAAAAAAGGAAAAGTTATCACATTCACGTATGTTTTTGGGTTGTCACAAAACTTCCAATGGTGTCTGGTTCTGCTCAGTCTATACAGATTTATTCCAAATAACAAAGTTTGCTTCTTGATTTCCATCAACATAAATAGAGTGATTAAGTTTGGAGGGCATTACATTCTGGCCGATAGTCAGATCTCATCTAGTCTAATTAACTGGAACACTTAAGCCTGGCCTCTGCCTCTACACATTTCCACCTCACCCAGGGTTTTCTTCAGTCAGCCTTTTCCTCATTAGTGTTGCTCTGAGCATCTCACAGCATCTGCCCTCACAGCCCTTTGTCCCACACAAGGCCTCCTGCTGGGAGGAAATGAGGCTGCTATAGTCTGACTGAAGTTTCCCTTGAGCTACATTGTGGTCTGTCTTCATTAAAAGCAAAATAAAAGTCTTATATAGGGAATTGCCAACTATTCCAGGTTATGCCAAGTTTTCAATGTCTTGACGTTTTGGTGGGAGAAGTAGGGAAGGAGGAAGTCATTTGTAAATGCCATACAAATAGATCTACCCATGATTATTTTATCACTGTCAATTTAAATATAGAGACTCTAACCAAAATTCACCATTAGTCTATTGAAAATCTAAAGATTTCAGAAAGAACCCTGAGCATTTTTGATAGAAACAATTCAAGTACAAAATAAGAACCAAACTACAACCATTCTAGCTCTATACATTGAGCAGTAAGTAAATACAATGCAGATTCCAGAATTTTATTTTATACATCATCATTTAACCCAGAAGTTGATTATCAGATTCCTGGATGGATTGGGGTGGAGGTGGCAGTATAATTTATGTCTGCAACCTGAGGTAAGTAGATGAGAATGATTCTGAAATCAGTTGTAGCATTCATAGGACTATCCCAATACTAATCATGCCCTCATACCCTAGCTCTGCCACTTAACGTCTTTAAGTATCCAATTCTTCATCTTTCAAAAGGAAACATTTCCTCCCTGTGGTGGTTTGAATGATAATGGTCCCTATTGGTTTGTATGTTTGAATACTTGGTCCCTAGTTAATAGAACTGTTTGGGAAAGATTTGAGGTGAGGCTTTGTTGGAGGAAGTGTGCTAATGGGAGTAGGGTTTGAGGTTTCAAAAGCCATGTCAGGTCCCTGTCTGTCTCTGTCTGCCTGTCTCTTTGTCTCTGTCTCTGTGTGTGTGCGTCTCTGTCTCTGTCTCTGTCTCTCTCTCTCTCTCTCTCTCTCTCTCTCTCTGGGAAATGGGATGTAAAGCTCTCATCTCCAGCTCCAGAGCTGTGCTGGTTTGTTTCTCACCATGACAACAATCATGGACTATAAGTCCTCTAAAACTGTAAGCAAGGCTCCAATTAAATGGTATCTTATATAAGAGCTGCCTTAGTCACGGTGTCTCTTCACGGCCGTAGAACAGTGACTATGACACTCCCCAATAGAACTATTAAGAAGAACAAGTCACTTAGTTAAGTGTTATCATGGACCCTCAAAAACTGATACCTGCTCTTACTATTACTACTACTATTTTTATCATATTTTCTTTTTACTTCTTGTTGTAAATTGAATAATAAGTGAGTAAGTAAAGGAACAATAAACAAACACCTAGAAACACTTGTAAAGGAGACACTAGACATCTTGCAAGGAAGTTTCATTTCTTTGTTATCGTTTGTGATTTCAGTGTCCAGAGAAAATTGGAATGAAGAGCAGTCATATCACATATCACTAGGAATATTTGTCTGTAGATTAAATCCAATCTGATTGTTTGGGTATAGACTAAATATAAATAAAAAGGACACCAAATCAAGGAAGTTCTTTTAAGATAGCTCAAGCATTTAGTTCTTGCCTATTGTACCATCACATGTGTGAAAATATATGAATGGTATTGACTAATTCAAAGCAGATAACGGCACTCTTCCAAAGTTATAAAGCAGGTGAGGTTAAGGTGTAAGATCATCAATAACAAAGCCATTTACTGAATGTTGAAAGTGGTATCTCTTTGGCTTCTTGAACATAGTTGCATTTTACTCATTTAACTCCCTTTGCACAAATATTTATGAATAAGATTCTGGTAGACATTTTTGGGAAATATAAAAAATTCAACTCAATTTTTGTTCAATTTGACCAATATTTATTGAGCATCTTTCATGGATCAAGTACTGTGTTGGATGCAAAGGTTCTAAGGAAAAGCAAGACACAGACTAGATCTTTGAGGAAAGAGTACAAATAATTGTGGTTGCAACCATGAGGCTTGCAGCACGAGCTGCAGAAAGAAATGTAACAGAATACAATAGACCAAGTGATGGATTAAGAGCAGAAATTGAGAAAACACTCAGCGAGGATGCTGACCAAATCTGTAGTGTGTCAAGTGGACAAAAAGAATATATTCACTTTCTTAATGATAGTATTTTGACTGGAATGAGATAAAATCTCTAGGTAATTTTGATTTTCATTTCTCTGATGGCTAATTATATTAAATGCTTAAAAATATTTATTAGCCATTTGCATTTCTTTTGAGAACTCTGCTTCCTTCTTGCTGGCCGGTTTTCATAGTGCTTTAAGGTACAACACAAGTAGCTGAGAAAAAAAAGTCATTAACAGACTTACCCAGCTGTGAACCCTACAAGCTATGATATCAGCCTTCTAACCAAGATATGCCCACTGGTACAATAGCACAATGACTGATAGGGATTGACCAATCACTTTCTGATTGGATTTTAGGCCTGCTTCCATAGAACGTATTTATAGAAATAACTGTAAAGCTCATGGTTGAGAGGTCATATATCCCATAGGGGAAGGAGTCCTACTAATGTTTTACTAAATGGCCATGGTGTCAAACTGTCTTTAAGCATATATGTTTATACCCATAGATTAGTGCTGGTCTTAGCCTTGGTCAGAGAAGTTTGTTTGCAGTAGGCAACAGTTAATGCAGAGACTCATAACTAGTCAAAGTGAAGAGACTAAATGATTGTTGAATGCTCAGCCCTAAATGGGACATCTATATTCTCTCCACCAAAACTCAAGAAACATTATAGAGAAGGGGCTGAGAGAATTTAAGAATGAGAGGATGGGAAGAATATAGTGAAATACTTTTCATGGCTGTTGTACCCATGAACTCAGACCAACAATGGCTACCTGCAAGAGGCCTGCATGAAAACAGAACCATCGACATTCTGTCATGGATGGGGGAAGGGATCATTAGGTTTTACCCTTTCTCCAAGGAGTTATAGGCAGTTAATGGTTGCTAGGGGAGGGGAGGTCATATTCCTCAGGTGTGTACTAGTAAGTTGCAGTTACTCAAACAACTATTTCCCCACCTATGCTCATGCAGACAACCTTAATTAAATGAAGAGAGACACATAGACATGGAAGTAGGAAGGGCCTTGTTGAGAAGAAGAAAGGGTTTGGTGGGAGGGAAAAGGAGATAAAAGAGGATAATGAGTAATATGTTCAAAGTAAATAATATACATAATCATGAAATTGTGAAAGAATATATTCTATGAATGAAATTTTCTCAGGCAGGCGGTGTACAGAACTATAATTAGTTTCACAGCACTGGAAGAGAGGGCAAGGAGGGAGGGACTTGGAATAAAGGAGATAAAGTCAGCAGGACAGATAAAAACAAGAATATGAAATATTCAGCTTTCAACTATCCTGAGACATTGATTTTGTTAAATATAAACATTTTATTTTTTTTAGATTATAATTTTTTCCTCTTCTCTTTTTCCTTCCAAACTCACCCATGTGCTTACTTTTGCTCTCTTTCAAATTTATGACCTCTCTTTAATTATTGTCGCATGTGTGTGTGTTTGTGAATGTGTGTGTGTGTGTGTGTGTATTTCCCTAAATACATTCATACAACCTGCTCAATCTGTATAATGTTACTTGTGTGTATGTTTTCAGGGCTGAGCTTTTAGTATTATATAGGCAATTAGTGGCCTTTCCTAGAAAAGACTATTTCTCCTACTCTCGGCATTCCTTAGTTGCCTGTAGTTCTCTGTTTAGGTTGAGGCCTGGTAAGCTTTTGCCCATCCATGTCTATTGGGGTCATCCTTATTCAGGTCATGTTTAGGCAATCACATTGATGAGATGTCATGGGTGTAGTTCCTGACATTCCTAGGAGACACAGTCTCACAGCAAACTCCCTGGTCCTCTGGCTCTTACAGTCTCTCTGCCCTGTCTTCTGCAATGATCCCTAAGACTTAGGCGAAGGAGTTGTGTTGTAGAAGGATCAGGTGGGCCTAGGCTCCACAAAACATAGCCAACTACCCCAGTCTGGTGAAGTCATGGACTTGTAGGAGAACTTACAACATCCACTTTACTAAGCCAACTTGGTGCTTTTTACGCAGTTTGTACTGGTAAGTCACTGGAGGTCTCTGTAATAAATTGGTATTTGGTAACTGTGGTGATATATTGTGTGCCCTAATAAATTTTCCTGAAGATCAGAGGACAGAACAAGTCACTAGATTAAACACAGAGGTCAGGCAGTGGTGGCACACACCTTTAATCCTAGCACTCGGGAGGCAGAGACCCATCTGGATCTCTGTGAGTTCAGAGCCACCATGGACTACATGAGATTGATTCAGTCTAGGAGAGAAACAGACACGCAGTGGTGGCACACACCTTGAATCCCAATACTTGTGAGTTTAGAAATTTGAGTTACAGATAACTGCACAGAAGGTAAACTAAACAGCGACAAGACTACAGGCAGAGAGAACAGACAGAGAGCTACTAATATAATCCAAAAACTGGCAGATGAGAGAGGTGAGTCAATGTAATAAAGACCGGCAACAAAAGGATTACATTTTAAATATATTCAAGAGACAAAATTAACAATCATATTATCAATGTTTAAGGGGAAAGGAAAGTACAGTAAGAATGCTCTTTCAGCTTTCATCTACGTAGAGATTTGCAGTCAATAAAATAGGGAAGCATTAAAATGGGAAATTAAAATGGCTTGGCAGATAAAGTACTTGCTGACAATCAAGAAACTGAGTCTAGGTCCCAAGAAACAACATAAGGCCAGGTGCATGTGCTGACACCCTGCATATAATCCCAGCATTCTTTCTGGAGGTGAAGATGGCATCTCCCAACAAGATGGCTAGCCAGAGCTGATGAGCTCTGGGTTCAGGGAGAGATCCTATTTCAAAACACAAGGTAGATACCTGGTGTCAACCTAAGGCTTTTGACACACAAGCACACATGTGTGCATGTGAACCAGCCCATACACAATCTGCACACATATACATATGTGAAAAATATTAGAAACAAAAACAGCAGTTTTACCATATTCCAAAGGGAAAGAGTCCACAGTTCAATATGGTGTCCAGGGAGAAAGAATGAGAAAATTTTATAGGAAATGCTCTTTGAAGGAGGGCAGTTAGTTTTAGGAAAAAACACCACAGGAAAGGAAAGTTTGCTTTTTGCTTCACTTGACACTGTTGTAAATTTTAAGAAAGTACTCCAGTTCGGCCAGACCATAAATAATAGCAGATGCAGACATCCCCTGCTTGGAGCTCCCTTCTAGAGAACCTGTTGCTAGAAGCATGGCTGTCTGATGGGCCGTCTGTTGTTATACCTCTATATCCTCTACATTTCACTACCCCAACCTCTCCCTCTAAACCCAGCTTACTTCCAGGCAACAACTGAGCACAGAAGGGGCAGCAGAAGTAGGCCAGTTCCCCAATAGGGAACTTCTACTTAAAGACTCCCCAACAGCCTGCGCAAGACTTCCTCAGAACTGCACTGCAGCCCAAGCCTCTTCCCAATTCTCTTCCCATTGCCTGTTCCTTTCATAAGTGTCTCCACCACCAGCTGGAGGCTCTTGCTGACCACTTGTGTTTTTCCCCTTTACTCTGCACAAATATTTCTCAAGACCAAACCTAATTCCCTTTTAGTATCTGTTACTCAAAATTCCCAAACTGATGCAGCAGTTTAAAGAAGTTTAGTAAGAAGAACAATTACAGAGAAAGGTAAATCTTCCTTCAGAGAGTCTCACACCTCAGCTACCCCAGGGACACAAATCTAGCTGGCCTTGAGGATTTTTCTGGGCTTACACAACCCAGTCTAGTGTTTAACAGCCCACATAGTCAGACACTTTATTCCTAACTTACCCACCTCCCTTGGGTCATATGTTCCATTCTAACTTCCAGAACATCTTTTACTAACATTTCATATAATTGAATTAAATTAGATTAAACTTCTCATAAAACTGAATTGAACTAAAAATAGTGAAAACTCTATCCATAAGAATTTTATTTTGAACAGAATGAATCCTCAACTTAAATAATCACAGTCTCTTCTTTGAGCCCCAGAGGCACAAGTAATTCGGGCAGACAACATAGTCTCCTCTTGAGTACAGCGGTCATCTCCCTCTCAGGAGAATTTGCCTTTCCTGCTGCTCACAGCTTCATCCAGCTGCCAGGAGAATATTTGGACAACACTGTCTGAAAGTCAACACATAGGAATTCTAGTCAAGGGAGGCAATCTGGCACAACAGCTCAGTGTGTAAGCTCCATGCTCCTACACACTTGCATCTAAACAGTTCCGTTAGGTGCTCAACCTGAGTGACCAGAGGGATTGTTTGTTTTTTTCCTGTTTTAACCTCAGTCCCCTTTATGTAAATTGAGTATACTAATAGAACCTGTTTCATGCTTGCTGAGAGGGTTAAATGAGCCAGGGTTGGTTATACATTTAGCACAGTTCCTGGCATGCAGTAAGGACTCTGTAACTGGAAATTATTTATTTATGTCATCATTGTTAGTGGGAGCATCTGCTCGGAAAGTGGACAGAGTTACTATTCCACACTTGGAGAAGCTAATGGTCATATAAAATGATCTGGCTTCTTTTTTGACGAGAAAGCTGAGAAGCTATGTAAGTGGCCACACATTAAGGCTCAGCCTTCACTCACAGCAGCAAAGGGGAAGCTGGCCTCACTCTGAAAAGGGACAAACAGCTGGAAAAGGCCAAAGGAGGGATTACCAGAAGATTACAGCGGTCAGGGGGAAGCTGAAATAACTATTTTAACAGACGATTTGTGCTCCAATTACTATCTAAATGTTCATGGTAAATAAGGACCCATAAAAATACATCTGTAAACCCCCAACTTTAGTGACTGGAGCTTTCCATGGTTCATTAGCACATACTTCTTTGCCCAATTGTGACGTCACTTATCAGCACAGAATCTCCTTTCAAAGTCCGTTCCCCAGGAGTTGGAGCCAGCTCTTGTGAAGAAATCTTTCCAAGGGACTATCTTTCACACCATTCTGTCACCTCTTGCCATGTTCTTCTTTTAAGGTAAAGGTTGGTAACTAAAAATTAGTAGGTGACAACTCATGGGAAAGACTGGTGTGCTAGATGCAGCTGATCAGCTGTAAGAAGAGAGTGAAATATAGGGTATGTTCTATATCCTATCCTTGAGTTGGATACCACAAATCTAGAGTAAATATACTCTACATATACTTTAGACTTGTGGTATCCAACAGCATTACAATGTGAGTCACAAATGCAAATGAATATTTGTACTTTTAAATGTCTAATAACCAAAAGATGAAAACAAGTAAAATCAATTTTAATAATATAAATTTCAACATGGAATCACTATAAAATTATTGATGAGATTTTAAAATCTTTAAACTGTTCCCAAATCCCATGTATACTTTAGACTTGCTACACACCTCAATTTAGACCAACCAGTCAAATGTTTAATACATGCATGTTGCTATTAGTGGGTCCAAAGTCAGATGCTATATTTCAGGGCACTGGACTTAAATTAAGTCTCTTTTCGTTAGAATTATCACCTCGGGTATTTTGTCACAGTAAAAGAAAGTTGGCAAGACAACTATTGACTGTGGTCTTCAACCTTGGACTATTAGACCTAAGAGCTAAAAATAAAGCTTTTTAAAAATGTTTCCATCTGTAGTATTGGATTATATTCCACAGAAAAATGGATTAGAACAGTCTTTGCTCATATGTCATCGTCTCAGTTTGGTGCTTCTGAGTACTCTAAAATCATACACACTCCCTGAAAATACAAAATTAAATTCCATTTCCCTAACTCCCCTTTTATTAATCTATAGTAATGACTTTTTTTATCATATTTTTAATTGAAATTACTGCAGATTCCCATGCAGTTGAAAGGAATAAAACAGTGAGGCCTCATACGCTCTTTAACCAGTTCCTCTTGGGATAATATCCTTTAAATTATAGTACAATATCATAACTAGAAAATTGACAGTGATACAGTATGGTACACATGTATTTTCATCATCTCAAGGATGCTTCAGGTTCTGCTACTGCAGCCACACTCATTTACCTTCTATGCTCCCCACCTGAAATGTCACCTTTGGAAACCACTAAAATGTTCTCCATTTCTATAATTTTGTAACTTCAAGGCAGCAGGATGGCTTCACAAGCCCTCATCCCTAGCTGAGGAGCTATTGATGGGTGACTTCTGAGGGAGGCAAAGAAAGTTTTCTTTATGCACGTACCCCTGGTCGACTGACCATGCTATACTGGACGGCCACAATCCACGGGTATACAAGCAGCACAAACTGGAATCGATGGGGTAGGGGGAGGAAAAGAGGACATGAAGTTGTATGTGGGGAGGGTCAATCTGGAAGGAGTTGAGGGGTCAATCTTGAGAAATAAGATGAATATGATCAAAATACATTGTATGCATATATGAAATGATGAAGAATGAATAAAAATATATTTTTTAAAGAATGTCACGTAAGGGTCAACAAGATATCTGAGTAAAGTAAAGGTCCTTACTATCAAGCTTAATCATTGAGTTCAAGCCCCAGGACTTGCAGAATAAGAGAACAGATTCCAAAAATTGTTCTCTGACCTCCACAGATACACTGTTTCATGTGCACAGGTGAACACACACACACACGAGCACGTGCACATACACATACACACACACACACACACACAGAGACACACACACACTAAATAATAAATATTCCCTCATTAAAGTTTTAATGTCTGTGGGACTTGAATGGCACTCTATTTATTCTAATATATAATTTGTATATGTAAAATTTTCATTTCTGTATTGCTAATTTATCAATTTATTGCCTTTTTATTTATTTATATATATTAGGACATATATATATACATACATATATACATACATATGCCTTCCATTTTGTTTTCCATTATTTGTCCTATTTCTTATTCTTCTGTTTTATTATGACTCTTTTGTGTTAAACAATTTTTAGGATTCTATTTTATCTATGGTGTTTTAAAGCACAGATATGATATCTCTCCACACAGGTTTTTAGTGGTTGTTCTAGGTATTACTTATATCATACATACGCAACTTATGTCAGTCATCATCTTACCAACCAATAAAAGAAATGTCTCCTCTCTTTGTAAATCTTTACAATCCTCTACTGTAACTGTTTAAAATATTTTCTCTAACTACATTTAGAACCACATCAGACTTGCAATACATTTTGCTTCAACTGTCAAACATAGTTTTAAGACTTCAGAGAAGAAAAGCCTATTGTGTTTACTCATATTTTGTTCACATTATTCTCCATTCTTAATGTTTCAAGTTCCACTTTTTATATTTTGGTATATTTAGAGAATTTCCCTAGCCATTGTTCTAGAATAAGTCTACTAGTGATACACTGTTTTCATTTTCCTTAGTCTGAGAATGTCATAATTACTTCTTTATTCCTAAACTGTGTTTTCATGGATAGGATAGGATTCTGGGGTGACAGTTCTTTTCATTCAGTACTTGAAAAACATTATGCCTCTTCCTTCTGACCTTTGTGGTTTCTAATGAAATCTGTTGTTGTTTGAATTGTTCTTTGTAGGTAAAGAATCACTTTCTTTGGTTGCTTTTAACTTTTTTCTTTGTTTTTAATTTTCAGAAGTTTAATTATATTATGTCTTGCTATGGATGCATTTAGACTAGTTCTGTTTAAAGTTCACTCAGCTTCTTTAATCAGTAGGTTCACATCCCTTATCAAGTCTTTACCTATTACAAACTTCAAGAGCTTTATCATCATTGTTTCTCTCCTATATTCTAGGACAGGAATATTAGCTTAACTTTCTTGCTGTAGTTACACTTTCCAGGGCTGCCTTCTCTTCCTTCTCTTTGTAGCCTTCATACTTCTATTCATTCTACTTGCTCTCTTTTTAGATTACTTTTTATCATTATATCCTAACTCAATGTTTCTTTCCTCTGTTTCCTAGTTTTTCTCTGAAATATGCACACTGAGCTTTTTCATGGTGCTCTTAAGCATATGCACTGAGCATATCCATATGTGTGTGTGTGCACATGGGCTGTTTCCATTTGGAACTTTCTATTTTTTCTTTGTTTAAAATCTATTCATAATTTCATAATGAAGTATTTCTTTCATGATTTGATTACTTTAAAATTTTTGGTTGAGTATATAGATTCATATCTATACTTCTAACTCTTTGGGAGGATCACTTGAATCCATGAGTTCTATACCAGCCTGGCCAACAAAGTAAGTCTCCATCTCAGAAAAAGTAAATTATTAGCTGGGGTATAACTCAGTAGCATAGTGCTTACCTACCATGTGTGGGGGCCCAAGTTAAATCTCAATCCCTACAAAAGGTAAATAAAATTTTTTTTAAAAAATGTGACAGATAATCCTAATATTTCTTTCATCTTGGTTTATTCTCTATTAATTATCTTTTTATCCAGTTTGAGATATTTCTGGTTGATATAATTTTTTACTGAAACATGGATACTTTCATGTTATTATGAAACTGCATATTATTTAAACCTCTGGGGTTTTGTTGTTGTTGGTTGGTTTATTGGTCCATTTGTTTTTTGAGATAGTGTCTATTGTCCAGGGTGGTCTTGACCTCTTAGGCACAATCCATCTTCCAGCCTCTGTTTCCCACTTTGCTGAGATGCAAAGTATGTGCCATCTTTGTGTAACTGTATTTTGGGACACTGATCACTGGGGCTGGGGAGTTGCTGATTCATTGCCACCAGGTGCAGGTAAAAGTTCATGTTGCCCACTCAGCCTTCACTGATGACCAAGAGATATGGTGATACTTTATTTGTGCTGAAATGTGATTTTATTTGTATGTTAATAAAGTTGCCTGGGGATTAGAGCTCAGAGCAAGCCATTAAGCAGAAGTCTGGTAGTGGTAGCACACGCCCTTAATTCAATCACATGGCAGGCAGAATCTCTGTGTGTTCAAGGACACTGCCAAGCGGTGACCCAAACCTTTAATCTCAGTACGAACCATAGAGACCTGGAGGTCTGTATAAACAGGCAGGAAGTCATGTGGTTGGTTTTAGAACCAATGAGAAGGCAGAACAGGAAGGCAATAAAAAGATAGGACACAGGAAGAAGGACTCTCTCTCAGGGGAAGGGCGGCAGCGAGTGGTAAGATAAGGTGGTCTTAGCTCTTGGCTACTGCTCGATCTCTGGGTTTTTAACTCTTTATTTGGCTCTGTGTTTCTTATTTAATAAGACCATTTAGAATTACATCTACAAAGGGAGGCTCTTTTCCTACAATCTCTGGATAGTAGAAAAGGTGATGTTCTCTTGTTATTACTGAGGGGTGTAAGTTAACAGTGCAGTGAAAGGGATGAACCCACATTGTTACCCCACAGTGGAAGAGTGTTAGGTCTCCCTACTTAGATATTATCCTGGTGGGGAACCACAGCAGAGTGTGGTGGTATTGTGTTCCCCAAAATATTGTGCACCCTAATAAACTTATCTGGGGTCAGAGACAGAACAGCCACTAGATACAAAGGTTAGAAAATGATGGCACTCACACCTTTAATCCTAGCATTCCAGAGGCAGAAATCCCTCTGGATCTCTGTGAGTTCAAGGCCACATTGGAAACGGCCAGGCATGGTGACTCACGCCTTTAACCCCAGAAAGTGAGCCTTTAATCCCAGGGAGTGGTAGTGGAAGGCAGAAAGGTATATAAGGCGTGAGGACCAGAAACTAGAAGCTTTTAGCATTTGGCTGGTTAAGCATTTTGGCCTGGTTAAGCATTTGGCTGGTTAAGCTTTCAGGCTTCTAGCAGCAGTTCAGCTGAGAACCATTCTGGATGAGGACTCAGAGGCTTCCAGTCTGAGGAAACAAGACCAGCTGAGGATCCGGCAAGGTGAGGTAGCTGTGGCTTGTTATGGTTCTCTAATCTTCCAGTTCACCCCAATACCTGGCTCAGGTTTGATTTTATTAATAAGAACTTTTAAGATTCATGCTACAGCAGAGCCTCATGAAAGTAAAAGCATAGACTCCCCACTTTGGCCTTTGTTAGTATGAGAGGTAGGACACAATATTTCTGTGATGGTGGTTGGTAAAGAGTGATTTTTGTGAAAAGTTTTCTGTCAAGCTATCAAGCTAGGTTAGGCCTTTATTGTCCCTCTGGCAAAGAAAAAAAAACTGATTTAGTTTGAGCTATGTGGTCAGTTATTCATTGGTACTTCCAGATTGCAAGCTTCTTAATCTTCCAATAAAAAATAGAGAAAGCAAAAGAGAAAATCCAGGGAACTTACCTGGTACCATTCCTTGAGTTTTCTTATATTCGTATTAGATACATAATAGCCAAGGTTTTTTGTTGTACTTAGCAAGAATAAAAGGGAAAACTATGTGTACTCTATCTTCTTGGAAGTAGAAGACCATTACCTTTCAAAATACTCTGTTCAGTTACAATATTTATTGTTTATCTTCTGCTGCTAGAAAATGAGGCTCCAAATGACATGCTTTTAGGTCTGGTGGAATGGCTCAATGGAAAAGTGTTTACTGCACAAACATGAGAAGCTGAGTTCGGACCCCTGGCTCCCGTGTAAAATCCTGCATCCGAGTTATACACATCTATAACCCTATTGTCACCAGAGATGTATGGTAGAAACATTTTATGTCAACCTCTAACCTCCATTTGTGCACACATACTTAAATACATATATTTAACACACACACACACACACACACAGACACACACACCACAAAACCTCTGTGATCAGCAAGCACCAAATGAAGCAATGAGGCAACAGAAAAAAATGGCATGCTTCATATTAGTTTTCTAGAGAATTGTAAAAAAATAAAATAAAATAAGTTTCCTCAATTTGTCACCAACCTATGCCTAAACACCTTCTTATTATGTTCCTTATCTAACCTCAGTCTTCCCAGAATTGACAACAGTCATTGTTGACAAGGAAAAAACAAAACAAAACAAACAACAAAAAAAAATCAGCATGTCCTCAGGGCACTATAAAACATGAGACATGCTGTTTACACAAGACTAATGGTAGAAAGAAAGGCAGTAATTGGGATACACTAAGTGAAAAGTTATAATACATCTTGTCCCTCACTCATCCTTATTCTTTCCATTCCACTAAAACCTTGCCTGGCCCAAACTATAAACTTTTAAAAGAAAAAAAAAACAAGTAAAAAGAAAGAAAAAGAATATAAATATAAGCCTTTCTATATCCAGCTACCACCAAATTCCATTACTCTACCACAAGTCCATCCTTTTTCTAAGTCATCTCCTGCTTCTGATGCTCCATAACAGACATCAGTTTAGCCACAGTCTCATTAACACCCACAGCACATCAAACATGACCTTGTCAATGCAAAGTGCAAACAAAAATGTGTAGACATGCCTGTGTCAATGTGCCAAGCAAAGAAACAGAAATGAGACCCCTCAATGACAGTAGGTGCCATATATCTGTAAATTTTCATTTTCCTATTTTGGCCTTTTTCACTTTCTTATCTCCTACTTGACCCACAGAGGAGCAACATCTTCCTTGATTAGAATTATGATAATACCTGTATCGTGACTGTGTTCGACTAGGCAGAATTAATTAGTAGTGTGTTATGCATTTTCTGGTGAATGCTACTGCATTTCACTGACTTTTTAAATCTCTCCCTGCCTAAAGCCTTAGATACTAAGCCTTGGTCTGAGGAAGCAGTCAGTAAACAATTAAGGAATAAATGATAAGGCATATTATGAGTTGATTTGCTTTCCAGAGTGAAAAGATGCTTTACCATACCCCGTCCCTGAGTTCATTGAAACAGTAAACCGACTCACCAAAGCAGTGCTGTTACATCTAGCATTGTGTAAAAAGGATGTTCCATTGGTAGAGCTTATAGTAGTCATTTTACACAATTCTTCCCTTTTTAGGTTAGAAAACAGACTCACTCTGGTGCAAATTCATCGTTTTATCTACAAGATGTATGACATGTAAACCTTTGTAAATTGCTTTACAGAAATTTAGTGCCTTTTGGTGGCATAGCCACCTCAGAGACTTAAATAGGAACTTCTGGTAACCATATTCCCAGCCATGTGAAAGTAAATAGTCTAAGAAAATTCAGCTAATCAGAGAGTGGCCAAGTTTGCAGATGAAAAGCAATAATTCTTAGCACACCTAAGTTCCTCTTGTCACTAATACTAAGTCTCAATCGCACCCCTCTTTGAATCAAGAAATTTCTACTTTTATTATCTGCCTAAGTTGGTCTGAGACAAATTTCTGTCATTTGAAATCAAACATGCTGGATGGATGGTCCTATTTGGGTTACTAGGAAATGATAAAGAGTCTGTAAGGAGAAAGTTCTATGATCCATGGCAGAGAGATCAACATGAATTCCAGTTGGCTTATTTTATCTCATCTACTGCTCTACCATGAGAATCCACATGCATGTCACTGACATGGTTTACAGGAATGGGCAAAATGTTTATCATTGGTGAGGGTAAAACATTAACATTTTTACCACAGTGACATACAGTAGTGGTGAATTCCTAGGACAAAAATCATCAGTCCTGAGGCCTCTCATCTCCACCTGACTCCTCTGGAATATGTTTATTAT
The DNA here is from genome assembly GCA_902168405.1 of Peromyscus aztecus. Lineage (NCBI taxonomy): Eukaryota > Metazoa > Chordata > Mammalia > Rodentia > Cricetidae > Peromyscus > Peromyscus aztecus. The sequence continues at coordinate 31,056 of CABHPQ010142769.1, forward strand.
TTATTTTGTTAGCTTTGCATCTTTGCCTACTTCTATCCTACTTTGTACATAGCTCATAATTGAAATTATTTTGTAAAAATGCTGTTAAAATTACACAAAATATTTGATTAAGTTCTTCACATATGAGGGAAACAGTTAAGGAAAGCACCTCACCATGTAAAAGGAAAAGAAACAATCTCATAATCATGATGGTTCTAATACATGGTCAATATCGACACCTCTGCATACATAGAACACTTCCTAGTAGCACTTGAATACTGTTAGTTGGAATTGCATATTACTTACTAATTAAACTAAATTTTGGTGCACAGTAATTGTACATTATTTCTTTTATGTAGCAAAACATATTTAAATGTATTAGTATGGAAACATAAATATAAAAATAGTTGTGAAAATTGTATGTTTTCCTTATATATCTCATTTGTTTAGAGCAGAGGTTCTCAACCTGGTCATGACCACTTTCACAGGGGTCACTTGAGACCATCAGAAAACACAGATATTTACATTATTATTCATAACAGCAGCCAAATTACAGTTATGAGGTAGCAACAAAAGTAATTTGATGATTGGGGGTCACATCAACATGAGGAACTATATTAAAGGACTACAGCATTAGGAAAGTTGAGAACTACTGGTTTAGAGCATAAAACTTCTGAAAATTTCTTTTAAAAATTGTTCTAACTAAGAGTAAATGAATACTGTATTGAAAATATATTTTAGATCTTCATCATGAGTTTTTTTTAGCTATTGAAAATTGTATCATTTCTGATTATATAGAACTTTATGGGTGGTTTAAAATAAATTTTATACTTCTATTTTGCACAAAAACAATGCTTGAAATAGCATGTTACCATTGTTCCTGTTTCTAAGGTGTGGAAAAATTTAAGGTTACAAAGTCAGAAATGGAGAGATGGCTCATCCAATAAAAGCTAGGTTCACAATCACAACATCAAGTTTAAAAAGGGCTTTGACGTATGTGACCCATAGAAGGAAATACCAACATTTAAAAAGGTATAAGGCAGAGAAAACAAGAGACAACTTCCTGAACAGAATACCAATCAAGCAGGCACTAAGATCAACAATTAATAGATGGCACCTCCTGAAACTGAAAAGTTTCTGTAAGGCAAAGGACACTGTCAATGAGACAAAAAACAGCAGCCTACAGAATGGGAAAAGATCTTCACCAACTCCACATCTGACAGAAGGCTGATTCCCAAAATATATAAAGAACTCAAGAAACTATACATCAACAAACCAAATAATCCAATTGAAAAATGGGGTACAGATCTAAACAGCAAACTCTCAACAGAGGAATCTTAAGTGGCCAAGAAACAAAGAAATGTTCAACATCTTTAGCCACTGAGGAAATGCAATACCACTCTTGGGTTTATACCTCTCCATCCTACCACAAGGACACTTGCTCATTGATGTTCATAGAAGCTTTATTGATAATAGCCAGAAAATGGAAACAACCTAGATGTCCCTCAACTGAAGAATAGGTTAAAAAAAAAAAAAAGCGTTACATTTACACAATGGAGTATTACTTAACTGTTAAAAAAACAAAAAACATGACATTATTAAATTTGAAGGCAAATGGATGCAACTAGAAAAAAAGTCATCCTGAGTGAGGTAACCCAGACTGAGAAATATAAATATTATCACTTATAAGTGGATATTAGCTGTTAAGTAAATGGTAAGCTACAAACCACAGGCCCAGAGAAGTTAAGTAAAGAGGAGAGCTGGGGCGGGGGAGGGATGCAAGGATCTCCTTGGGAAGGGGAAAAAGGAAAGATTTTGCAGGTGGACTGGGGGCAGGTGAGGATGGGAGCGGAAATCTGAACTGGCCATCTCTTGCACCAGGCAAGTCTCCCAGTGGCTGGACTGGGTTGCATTTGATTGACTTGTTGGCCAAGCGGGTCCTATGGAGATCCCCCAAACAACCCAGACTGATGATAGGACTGGGGTTTCCCTCTGCAAACCCCACTGCCATGGACAACATACACACAGCTCACTGAATGTAGGAAGGTTGAGCTGGTGCCTGCATGGAGCCTTCACCCCTACATTCTTTGTCTCTTTGATGCAGGAAGGTATTCTGCAGGCTACCAAAAGAGAAACCTAGACACTAATCCAGCCTCAAAACCTTTGACCTACAATCTGCCCTCCATGCAAGGTACACTGGGGAAATGGTGGCATGCACAGAACTTGGAGGATTAGCCAGCCAATGTCTGATTTGACTTATGGTTCACTGCACAAGAAGGAACCCATACCGAACACGTTTGGGTAACCAAGAACCAGAGACTAGATAGCTCAGGAGACCTACGGTAAAACCAAACATACTATTCATTTAAAAAAAGTATCAATAAAATGACTCCTAATCATATTCTACTATACTCATAGATCAGTGTCACCATCAGAGAAACTTCCTCCTGCAGCAGACAAGAACATATGCAGAGACCCACAACCAGATACTACTCAGAGAGAGAGAGAGTCCTTGGAACACACAGCTCTAAATGGGATGTCTCCATCAAATCCCTCCTCTCAGAGCTCAGGGAACCCCACTGAAAAGGAGGCAGAAAGAGTGTGGGAGCCAGAGGGGGTAGAGGGCATCAGGAGAACAAGGCCTTTTGAATCAACTAAGCAAGACATATATAATCTCACAAAAACTGAAGCAGCAAGCACAGGACCTACATGGGTCTGTACCAGGTCTTCTGAGTATATATTATAGCTATTAGCTTAGTATTTGAATGGGATTCCTAATTGTGAGAACTAGTTGGTCTCTGACTCTTGTGTCTCCTCTTAGGACTCTTTCCCTCCAGTTGGGTTGCTGTGTCCAATTTCAATATGATGGTTTTTGCTTCATCTTATTCTATCTTATTTTATCATGTTTGGCTGCTATCTCTTAGAAGACTGTTCTTTTCTAATAAGAGATGAAAAGAGAGTGGGTTGGATGGGAGGGGAGATGGGGAGAAACGTGGAGGAGTAGAGGAAGGAGAAACTATAATCAAGATATATTGTATGAGAAAATAATCTACCCCTCCACCCTCCAACACACACACAGGGTTTCTCTGTGTACCCCTGGCTGTCCTGGAACTTGCCTTGTAGACCAGGCTGGCCTTGAACTCAGAGATCTGCCTGTCTCTGCCTCCCAAGTGCTGGGATTAAAGATGTGCACCACCACTGCCTAACTAGAATCTATTTTCAATAAAAAAAAAAGACTAGAATGCTAGAATGAGCATCTTAGTCAGGCTCTAGTGGATTCACTTCATTTTTCTGATTTCCTAGTTGTCCTCTTCTAGACTGTATTTCTTCTCTTAGGGTAGATCCAAACATGACTGGCAAAAAAATAAAAATAAAATCAATGAAATTATTCCTAATAATATTTTGCTGCACTCATAGATTGATGCCTTGTCCAGTTGTCATCAGAGAGGCTTCCTCTGGAAGTAGATGGGAGTGAATACAGAGTCCCACAACCAGACATTATACAGAGAGGAAGAGAGAGTCAAAATTAGAGGTCCCCTCAGAGCTCAGGGAATCCTGCAGAAGAGGAGACAGAAAGACTGTAGGAGTCAGAAGTGATGAAGGACACCAGAACAGGACCCACTGACTCAACTAAGAAGGGCTCACAGAAACGAAGTGTTACCTTGGTGGTTTTGTGGGACTCCTAACAGTGGGAGTGCCTGTGTCTCTGACTCTTTTGCCTGCTCCTAGGACTATTTTCCTCCTGTTGGTTTGCCTTGTCCAGCCTAGATGTATAGGCTTTTGCCTTGTCTTACTATATATTTTTTCCTGGTTGGTTGTTGTCTCTTGGCAGCCTGCATTTTTCTGAAGGAAACAGAGTGGGAGTGTATCTAGGGGACAGGGGAACTTCGGGAGCTGCTGGGGGTAGGGGGAACTGTGGTCAGGATATATTGTAGGAGAGAAGAGTCTATTTTTGAAAAAAAAAAATAAAGGAGTTGAAGAAAGTAAAGGGAAGGGGGAAATATGTAATTATATTTCAATTTCAAAAAATAATATTTTAAAATAAAAATAAAATGAACATTATTCTACCCACATAAACAAAAAGATGAATAAAAGAATAAAATGATATATGCCATTCTGACATAATTTTTTCTGTGTTATCAATATTTCTAAATTTTTCTGACCATATCCATAGTTGTAATTATTTCCCTTATACTGATTTACTAAAATACAGCAATAGAAACAATATAAGTAATGTAGCATTTTATTGTGATATTACATAATGGCAGAATACATCAGTACATTTTTATAGAACAATTAACATGCTTGATAAGGATCTTCCTCTCACAGTTTAAATATCAAGGTATAAGCTGACAACATGGTAGTACCTCTTCCAAAAAACAGTGCCATTGCACTATTCAGACAATTAAGAAAAGGTAAGAGGGACAGGGAGACTGCTTAGTAATAAAGTACTTGCCTGGCAAGAATAGGGACCTGAGTTTGAATCCCCAGAACCAACATAATAATCTCAGCATGGTTATGTGTCCTCTTAATGCCAGAGCTGGGGAGGCAGAGACAGGAGCATCTCTAGGGATCATTGGTCAGCGAGTCTAACCTAATTGATAAGCCTAGACCTACAAGAGACCCTATATGAAAGGATGACACCTTCCAGCTTACACACACACACACACACACACACACACACACACACACACACACACA
>CABHPQ010142769.1:35745-50177 GCA_902168405.1 Peromyscus aztecus
ACACACACACACACACACACACACACACACACACACACACACACACACACGTGAGCGTGTGCACATTCACACATACATGAACAATGGCCAACATATACATTAAAGAAATGTACAGTAGTAGAGAAACCACTCCCCTTGACTTCCTGGGGTGTTGGCATCACTGATTATACATACACGACCCTTTTTGTAGCTTTCTGTGACATCTCAGGTCAGAGACTAGAAGGAGGTCAGGTCTATAAGCACAGGTGACAAGAAGTGGTGGCTGGCCCCTCCTCAACTAATTTAAGTAGAGAAGGGAAGCAAAACAAGATTGAAGGTGGTGTAGGAAAGATCCATCTACAGCATGAAAGAAACTCTTGCCCTTTTTTTCCTTTTTAAAATAAAAAAAATCACACTGAAATACTCCTTTTTGGATGAAAACCATATGACTACAGAAATATTCCTGGCCTGGATCTAATGAAGAATGGAAGGAAGCATATTTTATTCTAATTGGTACCATTATGATATTCAGATCATTCTTACAGAGTTGTTTCATTTTGCTATTATAAGAAAACACACCATCTTTGCAAGAAATTCAGACTCTGGACTATCTGTTCTCCCAAGGGTCTTTTTGGGAGAAGCACCAGAGAAATGACAAAAACAATTCATTGGGTATAATATCTGGCCACAGTGTGTACAGGGCAGGAAGAGAGATGCAAAAAAAGTCCTGTGGAACTGACGTCAAAGGGGTTAAAAAGACAGACGAAACGTTTGTGCAGGAAAAAGTGACAGTGGTTTCACTTGAATATGAGAATTTTGAAATGTTTAAAAAGATTTGATGTAGTCCTCTGAATTTCACAGAAATCTTGCAAGTTGTTTTTTATAATATAAGCTCCCTGAGAGCAGGAAGGGAACATTATATTTCTCTTACTCTTTATTTTCAAATACAATGTTCTTTACAGAAGATCAGTAAAAACAAAAAGCTAACATTTAAGTCTGGTCCCAAAGCCTAAGATGGTGGTCTGATCTCAGCTCAGGCTGGACTCTGACCTAGTAAATACTCAGCATTCCTCAGAAACCTTGTTGAGTTGGTTTTTCTTTGCCAGGAAAAGCCATGACTTTCTTACCAGCTCCTACACCCACAACCATCCCCCCGAATCCCCCACCACACCAACCCCATCCACCCACCAAGCCTCCAGAAATGGGCATTTAGTTCTCTATTAACTCAAACAAGGTTCCAACAGATCAGAGCTCCATGGTGGTTACAGGGATGTTTCAAATAACCCGCCCTCCTTCTCCTGCAGCATAACCCTCAGAACTGGCAGGAGTCTCTCATCATTTGTGTCCTCATCTCTGTTCCCACAGCCCTGGAAATTGCCAGTCTGGCCCTCCCCTGCCTTTTCTTTAGGCTCCCCTGTGTCCCCTTGAGGTAGCTATAGCAGACTCCCAGAGATGCCTCTGGCTGTTATCTACAATAAAAACCTTCCCCGATTAATGATGGAGCAGTCATTTTGTGGTTTCTTTACTGCACCCCTCTCATACAATTTATTCACTACTTCATTAGAATCTCTGCTATAAATTTAACGTAGACTTTTCAACTAAATCCCGCAGATACTATCCTAAGCCCATCATATAACTCTAAAGACAGAAAACGATATGGCCATATTCACATAGTTATTCTTATACTGTTGAACCCAGATGGCTAACTCCAACATCACAACCCCTCTGAACCCCACACCAAAGAGAGCTGATTTGAAATGCCATTCTTAAAAGGGAATGGTTGTATTTTACATGATTTTGTTTTTTACTTGTTATGACCAGAAAATAATCTACTATGAGAGGTGAATTCTCTTTCACAAGTGAATTACTAAATACGTCACCTCTTTTTCTGTCTACCTCTTTCATGTGTACAAAAGAGAGCAGTCAAGGAAATCAAGGACTATTACGGAAGAATTCCCTCATCAAAAGGTGTGTGTGGTGGGCGAGTGGGGATGACAGGACAAGTGAGTCAGGGCTAGAAGGTAGAGGAACTGTGAGACGAGGTTGCAGCAAATCTCAAAATGATGAATTTGAATAACTTCTTCACTTCTGGGTGAGATGGGAACGAAAAGCTGCCTCCATGTGAGCCGGTGAAGGTAAAAAGTCAAAATAGGGAAAGAGAAGAAGACTATTTCAAAAAGAGACGGAAAAGAGGAGCTGCAGAGATGTGACCTGGTGAGGAACTAGGCAGGGTATCTGGGAAGTACAGAGGAGGAGATGGCAAAACGGGGAAGAGAAAGGAGGTCACCGAGCTCCCCAGCAGGGAGGGCGAAGTGGAAGACTCCTCCAGAAGGGAAACTAGGTGGCCACGTTTGAAAACCAAAGACGGGCCGTCCCACCTCTGGGCAAACTCACTGCCCTCACAAGTCTCAAGATGAGTTGTGGGTTTGGGGAGATAGTGATTCCTCTGGGAAAGGGGTCAGCAGTGGTTAAGATTCCGGTTCTGTCATTTTGTATGAGGCATAGGGTGGGAGCTAGGCACCACCGGGAGATAGAACCTATGGTTTCAGACACTCTGGGGATCTGAGAACAGTGAACAACTATGAGGCAAAGCCTGAGCTAGACACTGCCTAGGAAGGCAGTGGAGAGAGGGCAGGACAGAAGCTGACAGTGAGTGCATAAGGCTGCTGGGGGCAGGTCTCATCAACTGGGAGCAACTCAAGTTTGATAGCTCTGAGGCTGAGGCTGAGAAGCAAGCAGCCTCTGAAGCCACTTATTTGCCATTGACTGGTATAAAGCCTGAGAATGCTGAAGCTCCAGTGAGCTACCTGATGTGCACAGCTGCATTTCTCTAACAGGAGATCTTGGAAAGAGGAAGACAGGTCCTTCACTGTACTGATACCAGGGCTATAATTAGCTTCCCATACTCCCAACACAACTGAAAGCCAACCCCAAGTAGAAGAGTAGACACCCAAGAAGGTATGTGTTGGGAAAGATTTGGAAGATGAGAAAGTACTTGCCCAGTTCACAGATTGCCAAGTTAAGTTTGGCCAGCAGAGGCCTTGGTATTCAAAGGAAGGAAATTAAGTGGAAACAGCTCTGGTAGACATCAGACGTGTCCAATACAGACATAACACCAGCATCAACCATAGTAAAGATAAAAGCCCACAAATTCAGTTGACATCTCTCCAATGCATGTACTTCAACACTTTGTTTTACCTTTGCTTTTCTCCCTTTCATTATATTTTAGTAATATTTTTACCATACTGATCACATTGAACTCCTCCCAACATTCTCCCAGATCTATCCCAACATAACCAACTGTGTCCTCTTTTTTTTTTAAACCATCAAGTCCAATTTGTTCTGCCTATAGACTCTTGGATGTAGGACGTTCACTGGAGGGTGGTCAACTCACTAGGAGCTGCACCCTTAAAGAAAACTAACTCTTCTCCCAGCAATTATCAGTTGCTAGTAGCTCCTTAACTAGGGGTGAGACTTTGTGCCCACCTCCTTCTCCAATTTTATCTAGCTTGAGCTTGTATTGTGCATAATGACTCAAATGCTATGAATATGAATATATGTGCAACTGTACTGATGTAACTTCCTGACATTCCTTAAATATTTATTTACTATACTTCTACTTTTCTGTGAATGAAAAATAAATTCAGATTAGCAAGTCAGTCCCCACCCCCCATGTGTATGTGTGCTATGCATTTGTGTGTGGTTGTGGTTGTGTACAGGTGCACTCACTTTATGTGTAGAAGCCAAAATCAATGTTACATGTCTTCCTCTATCACTCTCCACTTTTCCTAAGTAAATTTTTGAAACAGGGTCTCTTAGTGACCCGAGAACTCACAACTTTGGCTAGGTTGGCTGGCCAGTGAGCCCTCAGAATTTGCTGGTTCTGTCGCCCATGCTGCACACTGGAATCACAGATACCTGCTATCACATCCAGCTTTTACTTGGGGGCTAGAGATCCAGTCTCAGGTCCTTCTGTTTGCACAGCAGCAAATGTTTCTATCCACATCTTCCCAAATCTAAAAAGAGGTATTTTCTATAGCTTTTGAATTTTTTTGACAGAGAAAACCTGTTGACTCATGAAAAAATGATTACTTCCTCATTCCAACTTGATATAAAGAATAATATTGATGGTACCAACACTTAGACAAAAAGCTCCATTTTTCCTACTCAATTTAACATTTTCTGAGCATCCTTGAATGCCAACCCTGTATAAATACTGAGAGCACTGAAAGAGGGAGACCTAATCTTGGGTGTGAAGTGTTGTGCTCCCTGCTATGCATTTCTGACGTCCTCTTTCGGTCTCCACACTTACTTCCGGTCTCATAGTCTTCTTTGCCCCATCGTCTCTCCAACAAAACACTGAAATTTCTTATCTTTTTGTAGTTTTTCTTTTTCCTGGTAGTCAGAAGTCTGATTCCTGACTTAATGAGCCCAGGATATCTACTTTAATCACTCCTGTTCTGATACTCCCTATACACATCAATAGCACTTAAATTTAAGGAATCCTTATTCTCCTCCTTAAAATACTAGAAATGGTTAGGAATTAGTCAACATCCTTGGTTTTCCCAACACCTGTGCTAACAGAGTTGGCTCTACTGTGCTGCCCTGGTGAGGTACAAGGCCTGCTCTTCCAGGTGTTGCAGCTGGTGGAGATTGGGGATGGGTCTCCCACACTTATGAACACAGGGCCAGCTTTTCCACCCCCCTCAGACACTGGCTGGGGGAAGGGCTAATTCCCCTGCCCATGCCACCACAAGACAGATGATTGGGGTCATTTCTCCCATGCTAACAACTGTGGGGCTGGTTCACCCACATCTCCACTCACAGGGTTGGCTCTATTGTGCTGCCCTGGTGCAGTGCGCACCTAGTAATTAAAAAAAAGTGTCTGTTAGACACTATTTTCTCTGAGGACACTACAGGAACATGAAAAATGAGGTTCCTTCCTCCAGAGCTTATATTCTAGGTAGCAAGAACAAAAGAATCAAAGAAATGAGAATTTCCAGTCATTGAAAGTGCCCTATAGAAAGCAAAAAAAGACTAATTATCTCACAGAGCACTGTATAGGCAGGGGAGGGCAATCAAAACTGCTGTGGCAGGCTTGACTTACCATATAAAAGAATCCAAAGTAACAGTGATTTAAATGAAATGAATCTTTTCTCTCTCATTTGAAAGAATCTTGGTGGTAGATGGCCCAGAGACATTTTAGAGACTCTCAAATCCCCCAGGAGCTCTGCTCTACCATACCTAGTGAATGCCCTTTCCCAGGTAATCCAAGATGACTTCTAGTACTCAGTCCATACTAGGTTGTTATAGGGGTCAGGGAAGAGAAGAAGAAAAGAATGCATTTCTTTTCTTTTCAGTGTTCACATCTCATGGGCCAGAACTCAGTTACAGGGCATATTCAACATATTCAACCCATATAGTTGTTTAGCCATGTGACAATCTAAAAAACAAAAAGGAGAAAGACATTGGGAAATAACCACCATTCTTGCTGAAAGAAGTTAGAAGGGGCCTCTCTGAAGCGTTAACATAAGACCTGAAGCTTCAGTGAGAGACAGCGGCCCTGAAAAGCCCTGGAGGTAGAAACTTTCTGTGAAAAACAGACAAAATCCCCTAACTGGGAAAGACAAACATCTAGGTCACTGATGTAAATTGAAGGAAGAAGAGAATCGCACAGCATGAAGTCATGGAATTGGCTCCCTGTACTTCACAGTGGATCATGGTAAAAAGGACAAATTAGAGTATTTATAGTCTTTTTTTTTTTTTCTTGAAAGAGTCCTCCACGCTGGGATAAGAATGGATAAAACACTTCAGCTTGAGATCATCAAGCATCATGTATTTTACCTAAGGTCCCTTGTTGCAAACAGTGTCCACACAGTAGCCTTCTGATTCTAGGCGAACCATCACTAAAGTAGTTCTGGTTCCTGAGTCACAAATGCTTCCCACTGATTTCCTCAGCAGCTTTTCCCAATTGTTACATTAGAGTGCTTGGGCTTTAGGAAGATTATATAAGCATGTCATGAACAGAGATACAATTTGAGGTAGTTAAATCTTAAATTCCCCCCAAAGTAAATGTATCAGTCAAATAAAATAAGATTTCACTGTTGGGTTCCAAAAAAAATATTCAGGAAAGCCTCTCAACCTTTGTTTTCAATAAAATAAGAGGCTCAACAGTTTTCATTTTACTTCCCCTAGATTCCATACAGAGGCTTATGGGAGTGCACACATCTGCAGAACTGAGACAGAGAACAGCTGGAAGAGATGTCTACTTCCAGCATTTATTCTTTATAAGCTTTGACAATCTGAGTCTCTGATCTTCCAGGAAAGTTCGGCTGTTTAAAGAAGAATCTAGATTCCCTAGAGATCAGCAGCATTGTTAATAAAATAATGCCCTATAAAGGACATAGTGTCTCAAGGGCCTTCACTGTCTCTCTACATATCAAACTCTAATACACACAAACATGCATGCATGTACATGGGTGTGAGCATCTACACACACACCTTTGGCCAAATAATTTGTTTATAACATATTTCTAATATATATGTAGAATGTAGCAGAGCACATTGTAAATGCCAAGTTAAAGTAAAGAATTAAACAGATAGTAGGACATAAATAAATGAACATATAAAGTTCACACAGAGACCTGTGAAACAAAAGAAAATCTAGTGGCAATAGGAATGTGGATTATAAATGAATTAAGTTAATAATGATAATATTGAGCATGCTAAGCTCTATGACCAGCATTTTATTTATTCTTATCTCATTTAACAGTAATAACCTTAAAAGGAAGGTACTATTACATTTGACTTGTAAAAAGAAACTGTGCATAGGACAGACTGAATTTCTTGCCAGTGTCTAGAATTAGTAAACGATGGAGCTGGACTCAAATCGAATCTTCTTAGCTCTGAGCTTTGTAGTTTAACAACTTCTTACACTTAGGTGGTGCTAATATGCAATAGGGAGAAGAAAAGAGGAGCAAAGAAAACATAAACGTAAGCTACACAAATATGCAAAGTTCATATTGCCCAAATTACATTTCTATCACAGTTTACCTGCATGGTAAATTAAGAAAAAAATTAAAGACACAGACTTTCAGAAAATACGGGTTCCATCACTTCCAGCTATTTGACCTTGACCAGTTGAATGAGAATATCATTTTTGCCATCTGAAATTGGGAATAATATTACCTTTTCACAGTAGATGTGAATAGAGGAACTATGCATAAAGTGAAAATATACCTGACATGTAGCAAGTACGGAAAGCAGAGCATTACCTTTGTTCCTAGAAGAGTGTAACTAGGATACTGATCATTTTTGCAAGCATTAGCATGAGATGCATATTTACTTCCTAAGAGTATAACTAGGATATTGATCATTTTTGCAAGCATTAGCATGAGATGCATAATTATACTTTCTAAGAGGGGCTTAGTTATTACTTTACATACTGCTATAAATTACAATTCTTGGGTTTATAGCAGAACTCTTCTAGGACAAACAAAATATATCTTACAGAACAAATAATTCCACATTCCTCACAGAACTCAGAGGGATTCCCTCCAATCTCTTGTCAAAATTATCTCTGAGGAGGGGGAGGGGGCTGATGGGAAAGGAGTCCCAGTGGCTGCTGATGCCCTGCCAAATCCAAACACCAGTATCTCTTCAGAGGTTCAGCCCATAAAGAAAGAACACTTTCTATCTCAACTGACAGCATTTATCTGGATTACATGGCATCAAAGCACTATTTGTGCCCAAGATATGTTGTGAAATGATACTGATGTGTTTGATGATCTATATTTGAAAGGTTGAATTTCTGAAATGATAAACTCCAGCAAGCGTCACTAGTAAAGTTCACTTTTCATATGTTTACTTTGTCTGCATATGAAAAGGCACCAATTATTCACATCTACAGAAACTTTACCATCCAAAGCAGACATACAGTGGCATGGGGGTGTTGGCATTCATCTAGATGAAGACAACTGGAAAGGAGACAGGAAAGCTGATCCTTAGCTCACTCTTACTTTGGCCAAATGAGAACAAGAAAGTAAGACTACAAATAAGAGGCAAGCTCCATTTATCTCTATTTCTACTGCCACGGCAGAAGCCTATGTGCTTCTACATTTTTTTAATAGGAATATTCTTGCTTCAGATTCGGCCAAACAAGAGCCCCGGTACCACTTCTTCCATGAGCTCAGGCTCTTTTCTGTTGTATTGTCGGCATCAAACCTAAAAATTAGACAGCTGATTCACCAAAGTCCTTGCAAAAATAGAGACTGGTACCACAGTATATAGAAAGACACTAAATAACATTGATTCACACAGAGAGAAAGTAGTTTAACTTCCAGTTCTTTTTTCTGAATTCTGATTTGTTAGGAAGCATGTCTTTGATGCCATGCTAATATATCATTAGCACATCTCCAACACTCACTAAACTTTCTTGTTATAAGGATTCAGTCTCAGAGCCAAGGAACAGGCAACACTACTAGGATAGAATTTAATAGCACCATTTTATTTATACTGTCTTTATTTTTAGTTACCATCTACTCATGGTGAGTGAATTGTTATTCCATTTATAGAAGTAAAATATGATTTACTTTCTGAATCCATTTAAACTACTAAGGTTAAAAATATAGATCAAATACAAATGCTCTGTAAGAAAGGGGAAATACAAAAGTGGGATAGTTAAATGTTAAAAATGGAGATAACTATATAATCTAAAACCAAACATTTTTAAATATATTACTCTTGCGGTAGTTTGAAAGAAAATGGCCCCCAAAAGGAGTGGCACTATTAGGAGGAGTAGACTTGTTGGACAAAGTGTGTCACTGTGGGGGTGGACTTTGAGGTCTCTTTTGCTTAAGATTCCCTCAGTATGACAGGCGACTTCCTGTTGCCTGAAAGATGTAAGACTCTCAGCTCTTCCAGCACCATGTCTGCCTACATGCTCCCATGCTCCCTGTCATGATGATAATGGACTAAGTGAGCCACTCCAATTAAATGTTTCTTTATAAGAGTTGCCATGGTCATGGTGTCTCTTTGCAGCCATAAAAACCCTAACTAAGACACTCTATAACTCAAAGCCAGAACTATTCTTTGCTTCCTCTATAGTCCCATAGCTGCCTTTGTACCTCTATAGATCATGAATTAATGTTCTCTGAATGTGGCTGGCCAAGCATATTTCTCATTTCCTCCAAACCTTATGCAGGATGCCATGGTAATCATCATCATACTACACTTCTTGCCAGAATTTCAGACAATCTTACCCATTACTCTAAGACTTGCTGCAGAACCTACAGTTAGTCTAACTGAGATTTAACTATCTGAGCTTTCTCACAGTACCCAACAGAGATAACATCACCCCCTAAACAACAGGAAGCAATTCTAAGAAAACGACGCCCCTTCTCCCTTAGGTTTCATAATTCTCAGGGTTATGGATGATGGTTATAGGGTTGGGAATGGAAGGAAATATTAGACTCAGTATTCTAAAAAAAAAAAAAAAGGGAAAAGAAGAAATGGAATGAATAGGTATAAGATATTATGGTATTATGGTAGATTATTGTATATACTACTAAACAAATTTAGTAAAATAGCAGCCTTAGATAATTTGCACTATAATTTGTACTGTTATGGATTCTTATATGTTGATACAAATGTAAACTATTTTTATATTCCTGTTTAAGATAATTTGTATATTGATACAAATACAGAACTATATTTGTTATAATGTACATATATTTCTACTCTTATTTGAAATATTGTATATTGATACGAATGTACATTTATATCTGTCATACTTTATGTATGTTCTACTTCTGTTTAGGATATTCGGTATATTGATATATATTTAAGATTATTGTCATATTGCATATCGCACTATATATTCCCACCTCTGTTATAAATATCTTGTGTATTGTCACAGTCTTGAAGTCATCGTTTTTTGCCATACATTTGCTTATAGACTGTTTACCTTGTTTACATGAAGCCTTAGTTCTTACTTTATTTCGGTAGATAAGACTTATAGATTTATGGTTATCCAGATTTACAGATACATAGGTCAGATGGACAGGTAATCTTCAAACACCTCATAGACCTAGAGAATATAGCATTTAAATAACTTAGAATTCTGTTGACATGAGACACAATTGCTCCTGGCAGCACCAATTTGATCCCGAGAGAATGTTGGGCTTCTAAGACATTTCCATTTGGAAGTTTGTCTTCTTGGCACAAAATGGCCTACTGGGCAAAGAACTGCCCTTGCCTCGACTGCTGACAGTACAAATGCAATGCTGTCCTTTCTGGACAAGCGGGACACAAGGAAAGCGACCACTGTACTCTGCCAAGACAGGGTAAGATGGTCTTTCAGAATTCCTGCTTCTGAAAATGGTCTGTCAGATACTCTAGGTCTGTAGCCAATTTGAATGCACCAACAATGCTGAGAAACATTAGGTGACTGTCCAGGCGGTCAGCTGTCTCGGTCTACTCTTGCAAGATTCCCGAAAGTTGCTTGCATCCATCTACTACTTCTCAGGTACCATTATATTCCTTCTCAGGTCTTTGATGGGATTGAAGACTAGCAGTTATAGTTACAACTTAGTATATATAATATCTTAGATAGAACATATTAAGTATTAGATTCAGGTTCTTTAGGATAGGACACCTTTTGGAATGATCTTTGTAACATGCCATTTACCTATGTTCTATACTTCTCTGGATTTTAGTATGTGTTCCTTGTTTGATATTGTTTGCATTGATTGTAGTTCCATCTTATATAGGTCATTATCCTTCATTCCTCCTGGACAATGTTTGATAACCATTCCTTTGTATATAATCTTGTATTAAGTTAGACCCTTCTTATTTAGACAAAAAGGGGGAGATGTAGTGGGTAGCCATTCCAGCTTTGGTCTGGAAGTTCCAATCCCCAATAAGGCTTCCGTAACTATCACGCCTACAAGGCGGGGCCAAGGGAGGGCCTGAAGACCTGAGATCGGGACGTGCGGCGCTCTCTTGTTTTCCTGGACCTGGACGCGAGAGGTAGACCGAGGAGAGTTCTCCAGAGAACACCGCCGGACTGTGCTGCGTCTTTTCCAGAACCCGCCACCTACTTACCCCTTTATTTGTAAGTTACCCACTAAATAAATCTTCTTTTAACTACGTGGAGTGGCCTTAGTAATTACACCAATAGCAGGACCTGTAAGTTAGAGATTCATCATGTTTTAAAGATCTCCTTTATGTTACACAGAATTCTTCTCTGTCAGTGTTTGTGGAGTTAGGAACAAGAGTCATTTCAATAAACCTCTGCATTCTCTCCGAACTCCAATCATATCTTACTATGCCTGCAGAATCTCTCTAATTAACTTCTTGTCATCATTATGTTAATAAGCCAATTTCCCATGCCTCCTTTCCCAAATCAGTGGCACTCCCTGAATTCTTTCTCTCTTAATGGAGGCAAATCATTTCACTAGATAACCCCAAACCAAAAGATGAATAGAAATTGGTGAGATAAAGAGAAGGGGAGCCGGGCGGTGGTGGCGCACGCCTTTAATCCCAGCACTCGGGAGGCAGAGCCAGGCGGATCTCTGTGAGTTCAAGGCCAGCCTGGGCTACCAAGTGAGTTCCAGGAAAGGCGCAAAGCTACACAGAGAAACCCTGTCTCGAAAGACCAAAAAAAATAAAAAAATAAAAAATAAAAAATAAAAAAAATAAAAAAAAGAGAGAAGGGGAAGAAGTTTCAGGAAAAAGAAGCAGCTTGTACAAAAATCCTAAGGCCCAAAAGAACTTGGTAATTAAAGAACTGAAAAAAAAAGTTAGGTGTTATAAAGGAAAGCAGTTGGTTTTCCCGAGCAAACCCACACTTCTTTTCAAAGATACCAGTAATAATACTGAATGAGAACCACTAATTCTATAATGCAACAACTTTAGGGATGTTGCCAGGATAACAAAAAGAGAAGCTAAACACTGGTGTTTTATTTTGACTATTGCTTTATTGTTTTTTCTACTAAACACTGGCCAGATGCTCCACTCCCTCTTCGGCCATCCCTCTCAACTCAATTGATATTAAAATCCTTCTAGACTTGGTCTCAGATTATGCCATGTTTTTTCTAGTCCTGAGTTAACACTTTAAAGCTCTGGGGCTGGAGAGATGGCTCAGCAGTTAAGAAGAGCATTTACTGGTCTTCCAGAGGACCTGCATTCAGTTCCTCTGCACATGTTCAGTTGCACATGTGCAAACATGCACACAGATACACAGAAATTAACTAATTAATCTGTTAATTAAGGCTTCATGCAAGAAGATTTACTGTCTACTTTGCATTCTAAGATTGTCTTCCACATTTGAGCCAAGATGGAGAGGGTTGAGCAGATTAGAGAAAGTGGTAGACTCCAACTAATTTTCTTTTGAGCATGTGGCAGCAGCTTTCCATAGAGTCTTAAACTGAGGTGATACTGATACTGGGCATAAGTTCAGAGGCAACAGAAAATTCCAGAAGTAGCATACCAACATGCCATGATATCAGCCCCACCTAAACTATACCCCAGATGTGGTTGTATGCTGGAGTTTAAGGTACTGTAGAGTGTTAATACCACAGAAACAAAGCAGTTGTTTTCTTCTTGGCCCTTCACCCAGGGGAAGACCCCTCCCTCAGGTTTACTTCTGTCTACCCTTCAGCTATTGAAATGTGAACTGTCTCCAAGTCATGTGAGACTGCATCTTCCCTGTGACTCATTTCAGTGCAAATACAAACGCTGAGAAAGTCTGAGGAAAGCTCGTGAGATATTTATATGTTTCATTTAAGTTTTCAAGTGGAAAAACAATAGATGGTTCCCTATTTAAAAATAAAAAATAAATCTGTTGACTCTTACATACAAATAATTCAAACCAGCTGACCTTTAAAATGTCAGACTTCACATGTGGTCAAGCCTTAAACACAGTCTAAGCTAAGCTTAGAAAAATATAACTTAAATAATGAACTGGCAAAGCAAATAAAGTGAAATACTTGGATGACGATTCAGCTGAGTAAAAACTAGTGACCTCCAACTGCCACTTGTTATGGACAAATGCCTCGAAGATTTTAAGTTGGGAGAGTTTAGAAACAACCCAATTATGGTGAGTGTCTTTCCAAATTGACCAGGGGCTAGAAGAAAGGAATACTGACCCCGTAAAGATTGAAATCTGAGGCCTTGGGAAATACTGGGGGAAAGTCTGACAGATGCATGGTTCATTCCTGGCTTAAATTATAAACTGTTCAGATTAATGACACTTAGACTTTTATAAGAATAAAAAGTACAGACTTTTGCCCTCCGCCCACATAACCTATCACATAATTAAGTAAAAGAATATTACCTTCCAAGTGCAAAAACAATTAGTATAAGGAAACCTAACACATTTCTGATTTTCTCGTGGTTGCCACTTTAATACTTTTTTAAAATTAACTTCTTTCTAAAAATTCTGGCTACTCAACTTTTGATGACACTCAAAGCATATCCTTAGCTTGTTTTTTGATGATTCATACTATATGGATCTCCACAACAGCATTCTTTGGGATTCTGACTGTTGCTTTTCCCTAAATTCCAAAAGTTATTATTACAGAAACATTAGCTAACTAGTCTACCACATAAATCAAAGGGTGTTCTATCTATATTACTAGAAAATTAAATGCATTTATGTAACTTAAAACAGGAAAAATATGACAGCCCAAAGAAACTCATGATCTTCTTATTCATCATGCAATAAATACACCCCGTGGAGGGTAAATATACATACTTTATTCACCAAGGAATAGTTATCTAGGCTGCTGCAAAACTATGCAAATCTAAGTTTACACAGAAGTCTTACTAACCAATGAATTTTCTATAACAACCTTTCTTTCCTCCACCTACCCACTCTTTACATCAGAAAGGTAAGGTGCATAGTTGACTGCTAATCAGGTAAACAAACAGCTGCTTTTGTCTGGAACCCAATACTAACTATTTATGCCCAAACTTCTAGTCAGTAAGAAAAAGTCTTTCTTGGGGTCTTGTTTTCCAGGTAGCCTCCCTGGTGTTGTGAGTAGCTGTCCAGTCATCCTTGTTCCACAACTAGTATTCTCCTATGAGTGGGTACATACCATGTTTGTCTTTCTGAGTCTAGGTTACCTCACTCAGGAGGATTTTTTCTAGATCCATCCATTTGCCTGCAAACCTCATGATGGACCCCAAGAAAGACACAGGGATGGCCCAATGACGGAGAAATGGATGAGATCTACATGAACAGTCTGGACGTGTGTGGGGGTAATGAGGGGCGAGGGGCGAGGGAAAGAGAACTTGGGGGAGCGGGAGATCCTAATTGGATCAAGAACAGAGAGGGAACACAAGGAATGTTCATGGTAAATGAAGACCACATGAGAATAGGAAGAAACAAAGTGCTAGAGAGGTCCACAGAAATCCACAAAGATGCCCCCACAATAGACTGCAGGCAATGG
>CABHPQ010142770.1:0-19342 GCA_902168405.1 Peromyscus aztecus
TGACCAAACCCTGGGAGGAGCACAGAAGAATGCCAATGAATCTCGACATTGGATGTTGAGTTATCTACACTTTGGGAGTATGGTTTTGCTTTGATTTGATTGTTGCTGTTCCCTGGTTCTTCGCTCTTGAAATAAGAAAGTAATTTATTTTTTATTTTGCTGGAGCCCACAGCTGAGAGACTTAGAAATTTAAAAGACTTAGGATTTTAAAAAAGATTGGCTATTTTAAAAAGACTGAACTTTTAATGTGTTTGAACTTGTAAGGGCTGTGGTATTTTATAAGTTATTTATATTTTTAATGAGAGATTTTGAGGATGAATGAGAAAGGAAAGGTTGTGGCTTAACAGTGATGTGTTTGTGTGTCAAACTGACAAGGAGCCAGTTGTGCTGGACAATCTTATGTCAACTTGACACAAGCTAAAGTCATCTGAGAGGAGGGAGTCTCAATTAAGAAAACGCCTCTATAAGATCCTGGTTGTAGTCATGCCTTTAAGGCATTATCTTAGTGATTGATGGGGGAGGGCCCAGCCCATGTGGGTGGGGCCATCTCTGGGCTGTGGTCCTGGTTCTATAAGAAAACAGCTGAGCAAGCCATGACTAGCAAGCCAGTAAGCAGCATCCCTCCATGGCCTCTGCATCAGTTCCTGCCTCCAGGTTCCTGCCCTGTTTGAGTTCCTGTTCTGACTTCCTTTGATAATGAACAGCAATATGTAAGTGTAAGCCAAATAAACCGTTTCCTCCCCAACTTGTCTCTTGGTCATGGTGTTTCATTGCAGCAATAGAAACCCTAACTAAGACAGTCTGTACTTATACCTTATAATAAAACTTCCTGTTTCCTTCACAAAGACTTATGAGGGGCCAGAGAGATATAGTTCAGCAGTTAAGAGCTCTTTCTGTTCTTACAAGGGACAAGGATTCCCAGCACCCACATGGCAGCTCACAACTGTAACTCCAGTCCCAGGGAATCTGATGCCCTCTTCTGGCCTCTGGGCACCAGGCTCCCACGTAGTAACCAGACATGTATACAGGCCAATACACACACACACACACACACACACACACACACACACACACACACACTAAGTAAAACAAGCACAAAATTCATAAACTTTTGAACGGCAGGAAGACTGAAAAAAGAACCTATATAAGAATGTTCACAACTGCATTCCTAACAGCCTCAAATTGTAATAATAACCCAAAAGGATAAACTAGCATAATAATTAATAGATGGTACACAAAGCAACACCAGAAACAATAAGTCTCCCTGCCTCCTTCCCTCTCTATCTACCCTCTCTATCTATCTACCATCTATCTCCATCTCTCTGTCTTACTAGTTCTTAAGGACCAAGAGGAAGGAAAGGAAATCAGTAAAGGTATAAAATCCCCCTTCTAAATCCTATCTAGGTCCTGGACAAAAACTGAAAGCTGGCTCCTGAGAGCGATTCCAACAGGTAAACAGGTTCATTGCCGAGTAGTGTGTTGTGGTGTTCTTTTTTTAGCCCTGAAATGTAACTTCAAAAGGAAAAGCATCAGTCACAGAAAAGCAGAATGTTCTCCTAAGTAGTCCCTTTGTCTTTCAAATCAAACCAACCTAATTAGACTTTTTCTCTGCAAAGCGTCTTTACACTTAGGAAACTGTCAGCTTGAGACTGTAGTCTCCGATATTAGGTCACTGGCCGGTGCAGAGTAAGAGTTCTCGTCAACACAGAGCGCCCGGGGAACTTTTCTCCATCTTTTTTGTTTTGTTTTGTTTTTTCGAGACAGGGTTTCTCCATCTTACAGCCAGGCTGGGAGTCCACAGAGGAAGACGAGCTGAGCCCAGGGGCCATTTCTCCTCGCCGCACCCCCCCCACGCCCGCCCCCCCACCCCCCCCCCCCCCCCGCCCCCCCCCCCCCCACCGGCGCCACGCCCCCCCAACGGCGCCACGCCCCCTAACGGCGCCACGCCCCCTGAGCTTGGCGAGTCGCCTTCTGCTGTGTCTCTATGGAAACGGTTACTGCTTTCCCGTGCCACAAGCAGAATGGCGGCTGGAGAGCCGGGTTATCTAGGCGGCTTCTACTTCAGATTCCTGCCTCAGAGAACCTTCTCGTCCCTGAGCACCCGGGAGATCACCAGCCGGCTCCGCCAGTGGTGAGGACCGGGGGAGGGAGGGCGGCCACACGGCGGGCTGGGGTCGGTGGGCTCCGCACTCTGCTCCCACTGACTCTCCCCCTCTGCCAGGTCCATGCTGGGCAGAATCCAGGCGCAGGCGTTCAGCTTTGACCAGACGTTCCAGCCCTACCAGAAGGATGATTTTGTCATGGTTGGTATTGGGAGGTCTCTTCTGATCTTGTTCTCTTCTGACGTACATGTTCTTGGAGTATTAAAAAGTGCAAGTTGGATTTTCTTTTGTTTCTTACGGGGCTTTTTGAGACAGTGTCTCGTTCTGTAGTGGTCTGGCCTGGCACTCACCGGGATCCTCTTGCCTATGCCTCTCAAGTGCCACCACGACCACCTTGCAAATCGTATCTCTTACCCACCTTTGGGATGTTACCTTCAGTAACTTTATAATTCTGTAATGTTTTTAGACAGTCTCACTGTGTAATCATGTTGGCTTTGAACCCATGTAGGTCATCCTGCCTCAGCATCTCCTGTGCTGGAATACAGGGATGTGTTGCCGATTCTGACTGAAAATCGTGAGGGGTATTTTTTTTTTAACAAGCACATCTTGTTTTTAAATACTATTGCCCGGCTTTATCCCTGACTTTATTAGGCTTAACTCCAAATACTTTGAAAATCACATCATCCTAAGAAGTGGGCCTCATGCTCCAACTCAGTGCCCAAACAGGACTTCCTCCCAAAGGTTTCAAACAATGGCCTGCTTGGAAAAAGCCTTTAGCTAGAGAGGAATTCTTTGAAGAAGGCAAAGTTCATTCAATGGTGTGAGTCTTAAAACTCAGCCCCACTGTTTTCAAGTTGTCTCTTGCCCAACAAAAGGGAAAGTATTGTTAGGTGTGTGAAATGACCTTCATTCTTTACCATTGTCCTCTGAGCATTGGCTTTAGTTATAGTTGGCATGTAATTTATTCACTCTTGACACTTTTTGAAGACCTACTGTGTGCCAGGAACTTCTCAATAGCTAGAGATAGAAATGAGTCAAAAGATAATCCAGGTCCTTACCAAGAATGCCAGCAAATAACAGGTCATCTTCCACACCGCCAAGAGTGAAAAGAGAGTGTCTCTTAATTCTGAAGATCAGGAGTGGTTCACTCTAATGAAACCTGTAGAGGTGAATCCTTGTCTACTCCTGGTTCCAGCTGACCAGTTTCCCATAGTCCTTGTCATGACTTTGATCTCTTCTAAAGACACCAGTCATACTGAATTAGGGACCTATCCTATGCCAGGATAATGTTAACATCTGCAGTGACCCTCTTTTTGACAGCATTTTCTGAGATTGAAGGAAGGACATGAATTTTGAGCTAACTTGGTCCATTTCCCTTTACCTATCATAGGGTTATAATGCCATTGTCGTATAATACTATTATTATGTCTTCGTTTATTTATGGTTAGATTTTGATAATTAACCAGTACTGGCCCTCAACTATTTTTTTCCTTATTCTTCTCTCATACAATACATCCTGACCACAGCCTTTCCTCCTCCACTCCTCCCAGTCCTCCCCCTACCTCCCACTTCGCCTCTTCTCCAGATCCACTGCTCTTCTATTTCCCTTTGGAAACAAGCAGGCCTCCTGGGGATATCAACCGAACATGGCATAACAAGATACAATAAGACTAGACACAAACCTTCATATCAAGGCTGGATGGAGGCAACCCAATAGGAGGAAAAGGGTCCCAAGAGCAGGCAAAAGAGTCAGACACCCCCCAACTCTCAGTGTTAGGAGTCCCACAAGAACACCAAGCTACATAACTGTAACATATATGTAGAGGGCCTAGGTCAGTCCCATTTAGGACATTCAATCTCTGTGAGCCCCTATGACCTATGAGCCCAGGTTAGTTGATTCTGTGGGTTTTCTTGTGGTGTCCTCAACCCCTCTGGATCCTACAATGCTTCCTCCCCATCTTCTGCAGGTTTTCCTGAGCACCACCTAATGTTTGGCTGTGACTTGCTGCATCTGCTCCCTTTGGCTGCTGGAGGAAGCCTCTCATGTCAACTGGGCTAGACATCAATCTATGAATATAGCAGAATATTGTTAGGAATCATTTCATTTACTTTTTTTTTTTCCTTTGGTCAATAGTGTTTGGTCTACCCTAGGTCTCTGAGCCATCCAGCTTCCAGTTCCTGGCCATCTAGGCATTGCTGAGTACTCATCTTTTCTTTTCTTTCTTTTTTTTTTTAAGATCAGAATTTTGAAATGCTGTAAACTTTTTTTTCTTTTCTTTTCTTTTTTTTTTATAATTTATTTTTGAGACAGGCTCTTACTGTGTGGCCCTGGCTGGCCTCAAACTCAAGAGATCTGCCTGTCCAAGTGCTGAGGCTAAAGGTTTGTGCTATCACACCTGGCTTTTTTCTTTGATACTTTTATTGTTTTCATATATAACTCTTTTGTTTGTTTTTAGAGAAAGCGTTTCTTTGTGTAGCCTGTCTGTCCTAGAACTAGCTCTGTAGACCATGCTGGCCTCAAACTCACCTGCCTCTGCCTCCCAAGTGCTGGGATAAAAGGCATGCACCACCACTATCTGGCTCATATGTAATTTTCAATATTCCTGTTTATCCAGTAAATATTTGTTTAATGCTTTCTTTATCCCATTTGGGAGTAAGATGAGACCTCACCCTGGCTTGTAAGGCACACACAATTTCAGTAAACCAGCCTCCATGGGACGCTGAAGTGGTTGTTCTAATAGATGCTATAGAAACTGTCCTGAGCAGAGGGAAGGGTCACCTATTGCAAGGTGACAGGTCTACATTTCTTACTTTCTTTTTCTTTTTGGTTGCTCAGTAGAGTTCTTCAACAGGTTCAATATTTATTCCTAAAAGTCAACAGACTTCTTTCCATAATTCCAAGCATTTCTTCCTCATTTTGAAGTTCTGCTCATGCTAAGGATGTAGCTGAGGCAGCAGAGTGCTAGTTTAGCATGCATCCCCAGCCCACATAGACCAGGCCCAGTGACACTGGGAAGGTGGAGGCAGGGGGATTCAATCTGTCCAAGGACAGCTTTGGCCCAGGCCATGTCAAAAGCCAAAATAAGACTCGAAGTTAAAATATTGGGGATCCAGTGTTGTGGTACATGCCTTTAATTCCAGCACTCAGGAAGCAGAGGCAGGTGGATCTCTGAGTTCAAGGACAGCCTGATCTACATAGTTCCAAGACAGCCAGGACTACACAGAGAGACCCTGTCTAAAATAAATAGATAAATAAATGAACAAACAAACGAATAAAATATTAGGGAGCTGAGGAAGTGGTTCAGTGGTAGAGTACTTGCTTAGCATACACAGAGACCTGAGTTCTATCCCTGGCACTAGAAAATATACATACAATTCTTTAAAGTATTTTTAAAGATTTATTTGTGGGGCTAGAGAGATGTCTCACCTGTTAAGACTAAAGCTCACAACCAAGATGATAAGATTTACAGGTGTGTCTTTGTGTCTGTGGCTCTGTGAGTGTTGTGTATGCCTGTGCCCAGAGACCAGAAGAGGGTATTGAGTCCCTTGAAGTTTGAGTTGCATGCTCTTGTGAACCATCTTACATGGGGGACTAGGCTCAGTACACCGGTCCGTACATTTGAGCAGCAAGTGTTCTTAACCACTGAGCCATCTCTCCAGCCAGTTTCTACAAATGTATTATTATTATATGTGTAGAGGGCATATGTTCAGGCAGCACCCAGGGAATCGGTCCCTCTGCAGCTGTAGTTGCAGGAGATTGTGAGCTGCCCGCTTGAGTGCAGGGAACCAGACTTAGGTCCTCCACTAGAGCAATGTGGATGCTTCACCACCGAGCCAGTTTTCATTTTACTATGTAGTCCAAGCGGGGCTTGACTACCAGGCCTGGCTCAAAAGCATTTTTTAATAAAGTAATTAAAACCATACATGATAGCTTATGTGTAGATTTGCAGCACCCAGAGACTGAGGCAGAAAGTGTAAGTTCAAGACTAGCTTGAGCTACATTGTGAAACCCTATTTTCTTTCCTTTCTTTTTTGTTTTTTGCTTGTTTGTACTCTCTGTGTACCCCTGGTAGTCCTAGAACTTGCTCTGTAGACTCAGCTGTCCTTGAACTAAGAGATATGCCTGATGAGATTAAAGGTGTGTGGCACCACATCAGGTGTGAAACCCTATTTTCAAAGAGCAATTACTTAAAACGTTGATATGACAGTTGTGTGAAAGGCTGATTGCTCTGTGTAGAGTCTGGAAATAGTAAAACAAAATTGGACAACACCTCCAGACAGGGTTTGGTTCTGCATTGGTGGTATTGTGATGAGCATGGTTGCCTTCTGGACAGTGTTTGGTGGGGTCCTCATTTTAGACTAACACTAAAAATGACTCAGAGAAGGGCATAGAGAGATGGCTCAGTGGTTAAGAGCACAGAGTGCTCTTCCAGAGGATCCAGGTTCAATTCCCAGCACCCACATGGCAGCTCACAACTGTCTGTAATTCCAGTTCCAGGGGACCCGACACCCATGGCAAAACACCAATGCACATAAAATAAAAATAAATAAATTTTAAAAAATGATTCAGAGAAGTACTTATGAGGGACGCATAAGGGCTAAGATACTGAGAGTAGGGAGAGAGAAACATGTTCCTGATGTAGTTGACTGGAGTAGCTGATTACACTATTAAACACGTAAAAGATGGAGAGTAAATGCTGAAAATAAGCTTAGCGTTGGGCATGCTCAGTCACAGGGTGCATCCAGGTGCTGTCTTCTAGCTCGTTGGCTGTAAAGTCTCCCTTAAGGGTCTCAAGAGAGCACTATCAGATCAACATATAGTGCTCCAAGCCTTACCCTAGTGGCATGTGCCAGATAATGAGGAGTTTTCCATGTAAACAGTGACAAGCTTTCTGTTTTGCAGTTTGCCCAGAGGCCTGCACATGCTCCTGTGTACATCTCAGGAGCAGAACTTAGGCCTATGACTGTATCCCACCAACCCTAGCAGACTTGGGTGAGTGCATGCCAGCCCTACAGGGTGTGTGTGTGTTCTTTCATGTTACCAAACAAGTTTATTTAATCTTTATGTGCATTTTGATATCAATATGTTTGTTACTGCAAACTAGTTTATGAGTTTTTAATTTATTAAAAGCACATAATGTGTAATTCGAATTGCTAAATTGGTCTTATAATAAAAAACCTGGACCCAGGTATTGGGGTAAATGCTGAAAGATCAGAGAGACAAAGGAACATGCCACTGCCACATCTTACCTCCAGGACTCCTCAGTCTGATAAGCTTTAGTTCCTCTCTCCTCATGCCTTATTTACCTTTCTCTGCCCAGCCTTGTTAGTGCTGGGATTAAAGATGTGTGACTCCCAAGCATTAGGATTAAAGGTGTGTGCCACCACTACCTGGCTCTGTTTCTCTCCTAGACTGAGTCAATCTCATGTAGTCCAAGATGGCTTTGAACTCAGAGATCAAGATGGATTTCTGCCTCCCAAGTGCTAGGATTAAAGGTATGTGCCACCACTGCCTGGCCTCTATGTTTAATCTAGTGGCTTGTTCTGTTCTCTGATCTTCAGGCAAATTTTATTAGGGTACACAATATATCACCACACATCAGTTTTCCTAAAGTTGACATACAGGAAGTCCTTCTGATGCCCTGATGTCGTGCTATAACAAACTAACAAAACTGTTTACACATATACAGACCCTCTCTGTTCTTTCTGTTTTTAATACAGTTTTGCAGATATAGTTATAATTTCAATTTTTAAAAAGTTGTTTTGACTTACTTAAGAGGACTTTATATAAAGTGTTTCAGGGGCAGAGACACGGCTTAACTTTAAGAGCACTTGCTTCAGTTCTCAGCACCCACATGGTGGCTCACAACAACCTGTAACTCCAGTTCCAGAGGATTCAGTGATCTCTGCTGGTCTTTACACGTGGGGTACATTCATACATGCATGCCCAAAATGCTCATATGCACAAATAAAAGCAAAATCTTTTTATGAAATCTATTTTAAAATAAAATCACATTTTGATTGGCTCTAGGTCAATTGCTGCAAGTCAGTTGGTCTGCTTCTGTTTATGACAGCTAAACAGGGTTATAAGTAGCACCTGGGTTCTGAGACAGGACTGGCCCTATACTCATGATCCTCCTGCCTCCGTCTTCTAAATGCTGAAGATTATAAGCATGTGCCCCCATATCGGGTTGACTTAATTTCTTTCATTTAAAAAAATTCTGTCATTATTTTATGTGTATGTGTGTATGTGTTCACGTGCATGGGTGAGCTTGTGCCACAGTGCACATGTGGAAGCTGAAAGACGTTGGTTCTTCTACATGGAACCTGGGGATTGGACGTGGGTTGTAAGGCTTGTGCCCTGTTAGCCTCTGATCCGTCTTCACTGTCCCTTGATTTCATTTCTTTTCTTTTCTTTTCTTCTTTTTTTTTTTTTTTTTTTTTTTCTCGAGACAGGGTTTCTCCGTGTAGTTTTGGAGCTTGTCCTGGAACTTGCTCTGTAGCTCAGGCTGGCCTCAAACTCACAGAGATCTGCCCACCTCTGCCTCCAGAGTGCTGGGGTTGAAGGCGTGCACTATTGCTGCCTGGCTTCTTTTGTTTCTTTAAAAGAAAGTTCATTAACCTTTTATTGACTTAAAGCTCTTCCAGCCAGTATAATGGTACACACATCTCACCCAACACTTGAAAGATAGAAGCAGGGGCCTCGGGAGTTCAAGGTTATCCTTGGGTATATAGTGAGTTACAAGTGTACACAGGGCTAGTCTGTATTGCTGCCTGGAGAGCCAGCCTCCAGGAAGCCCAGGGTATGCAAAAAAAAAAAAAAAAAAAAAAAAACTCCACAAATGTGGTGAGGGCTAGACTTTTTCTATCTGAGAAGTAAGGAAGAAAGGAAACACAGTCTTTCTGATCGTAACTTTCTCTTTTACTTCATCTTAAAAAAATATTTTTTTGAAAATCTCTCTGTCTTCACACAGTTACATCTGCTCTACACAGCTCCCTCTACAGCTCTCTCACACAGATCTCTCTATCAGTTCTCTCTACACAGCTCTCTTGTAGCCAGAAATTTTCCTGGTCCTACCCGGCTCCCGTGATCCCGCAGTCCTGCAGCTGCTCAGACCCAAATGAACACACAGAGGCTTAATATTAATTAAAACTGCTCAGCCATTAGCTCAAACTACTGACTAGCTCTTACACTTAAACTCAGCCCATTTCTGTTAATCTATATGTTACCACATTTTCCGTGGCTTTACCTGTGTGCCATTATGTGCTGCTCCCTGGACAGCAGGCTGGTGTCTCCTCCTCAGTTCTGTTTTTCATTCCCAGAATTCTCCTTGTCTGCTTATTCCACCTATACTTCCTGTCTGGCTAATGGCCAATCAGCGTTTTATTTATCATCCAATCAGAGCAACACATTTACAGCATACAGAATATCCCACAGCACCTCCCCTTTTCTGTCTAATCAAAAAGGAAGGGTTTAACTTTAACACAGTAAAGTTACATATAACAAACAGTTATCAAGAAAGAATTACAGTTACAATATCTAGTCTATTTGTATTTTGTAAAATTAAAGAAAATATTCTATCTATCCTATATTTGTGAGTAAAGTTTCATATCCAATTTATCTTTTATCATAACCAAGGAAAATTATAACTATCTAGTCTTCAACTACATCAAAGACCTCAGGAGGATACAGTATTACCTAAGTAAACAGGAAGTACATTGTAAGCAACTTCCAAAAATCTAGAATGATAGAGACAGCTGTCTGCCTGGACAGTCATCCAAAGTTCCTCTGTAACGTTCAGGCATCCATCTTCAGCCCACAGGCCTAGAGTCTCTCAGTCACTTCTCTCTGTATCCTGTAGAATGTCTGGCAATTTCTTCTGCAAAGCAGGAACCTGAAGGACCATCTCACCTTGCAAAATTCAGTGGTCACCTTCCTATGGGTCCTGCATGTCCAGTTTATACAACATTTTATCAAGCAGTCCAGACAAGAACAGTTTCTTACCCAAATGGCTATTTTTGCCAAGAAGAAGATAAACTCCATATGGAGTTTCTTCGATGCCCATCCTTTTTAAAGTAAATCAGTCCTGCCAGGAGCAGACGTGTCTCACTGTCCAGAAAGTCTTAAGTTTTTAAAACATTTTAAATGCCATATTCTGTAGGTCTTTGAAGTGTTCGAAGATTACCTACCTAATTGAAATATATCTATGTATGCCTAGAAAACTTAACTAACATGACTATAAGTTTTATTATCATAGATGACTAATTATTAATCTATTTCTCAATTATCCATTACAATTTAAATGAGTTACATAAACATAATATCTTAAAAAAGAGTAGAAATATACATATAATATAACAAAATTAACTTTAAATTTGTATCAATAAACCAAAATCCATAGTAAGTTGTTGCTTTTTAAAAGTAGGTTCAATAATCTACTCTTTCATCCTATCATATCTATGTCCTGTATTTCTATATCATATCCTCCTTTCTTCTTTTAGAAAGAGATTGACTATGACCAATAACAATTTGCAACCAACAATCTAAACAAAGACAAACATCCATAATCCATTTTTTTTTGTGAATGTGGGTGTAGTGTTCTAGGCTATTTCCTACTGATAGGGGGCACTGGTAGTCTTATGGGGATCCTGAGAAAATTCAAGATAATGGTCAAGTCCTGGGAAGACCGTTGTTGATAGGTACCATCTGTTAAGGTTCAGGAGGTCTTCTTCCATCTGAATCTGCCTTATTGTGAATCTATTGCTTTAAACTGCAGCATTACTAGGACTGAAATGGCAGCTTTGGCTGCTGGCTCTGCCCACCTGAGCTTTCAAACATGGCAGTGGTATGTTTACAGCCAGTTCTGGGAACCAAGCTGACCGACTCTGGGAAGCAGTGGGTGTATGCTTCCATTCAGCAGCATATAGCCCAGAAACTTTTTTTTTTTTTTGTCTGTACTAGCAAAGGCTAAATCCACCAGGCACCACACTGTGCAGCTTGGAGACACCTCTGTGTACTATGGCAGGAATCCACAGCCATGCCATGGGTCAAAGCCACACACCACGTACCCACCATACTTTAGCTCCAGCCTTGTCTCACCGCCCACATGAGACATGAAGGAGGAACCTGTTTTTGGCTCCGTTTAGAATTGCTTATTAAATATTCTCAGGTTTCAGGTGGAAACTCAAGCTATTGGGTGCCATTTGTAGCTGGAAGATTTCCTGTGTCCCACCCTGCCAGTGGTCGGGACAAATCTCTCCCACTTGCATCCCCAAGTAAACACACAGAGGCTTATATTAGTTATAACTGCATGGCCATGGCTCAAGCTTTTAGCTAGCTAGCTCTATATCTTAAATTAGTCCATAACTATTAATCTATGCATTGCCACATGTTCCATGGCTTTACCTGAGTCCCATTACATGTTGCTCCTTGGGCAGCTCACTGCTGTCTCTCCCTGCCATCTTCCTGTCTCTCTCTTTGAATTTCCTGCCTGCCTCTAAGCTGCCTTGCCATAGGCCAAAATATCAACCAATTAGAACAACACATGTTCCCAGCATACAAAAAGACATTCCCCCATCACTCTCTCTACACAGGTCTCTACAAAGTTCTCTCACACAGCTCTCTCACACAGCCCATCTCTACCCCTACACATCTCTCTTCATTTCTCTTTTCACACATCTTGAAAAATCTTGTTATCAAAAGAAAACTCTAGACAATATATGAACTATACCTCAGGGTCACAAAGTATTTCTTGAGTAAATAATAAGAAACAAGCTGGGCAGTGGTGGCGCACGCCTTTAATCCCAGCACTCAGGAGGCAGAGCCAGGCAAAGCTCTCTGAGTTCAAGACCAGCCTGGTCTACAGATTGAGTTCCAGGACAGGCTCCAAAGCTACACAGAGAAACCCTGTCTCGAAAAAACAAAAACAAACAAAAACAAACAAAAAAACCCCACAGAGCCATTCTGATCACACAGTTTTTTTCAGGCTAGGGAAGTCACATTGACTGGCTGGAAGTGAGTAACCATGGCAACTCTTGGCTGTGTGGTTGGGAGGCACATAGCCTCAGAGACATCACAGAGAGTGACACTGAATTCAGAACCTAAGCAATAAACAGTTAGTTGGCTGAACCTTGAGCCTTGTATCATAAAAGTGAGGTTAGGAGTACATGCAGAAAGTCAGTTGCTGAGAGGATTTGTACAGGGAGTTGTGTCTTTAATGTTATCTGCCAGGCTTTTGCAAGTGAAAAACTGGCACTAAAGTTGTTTTGTACCTGACCTTGATTCAACAGACACCTGAGAATCTGTCCTTGTGCATTCATTTGCACGGGCAACTAATCTGCTTTGAATTAGTTTTGAGGTCTAAAATCAGATAGTGGTGTAAAAAGCTGTCTTTGTAACTGAGAATATTGCTACTTTCCTATGTGACTCTGAGCTATGAAAAATATCCTAGTATTATTTCTGTTCATCAAAATTATTACAGATTAGGAAGAAATCATCTTCCTGACCATCCACAGATAAATGTGCCCAAAGAGTACAAAGCACAACACCACTGGGCTGTGGAGAGAACCCCACAGCTGTTCTTTTTAGGGAAGAATTGTGGCAGCCCATGAGACAGATGCAACCAGTTTCCACAGCCAGTAACCCCACGGTCTTTGCCTAGTGGGGCTCCCCATCAGAGTTATTCATCTGGTGGGTCGACCTGTTGAATATTAGTTGTCATGTGCTGCATTTATGTCATGGCTTGTGACAAGCCTGGATACATGAGATCCTGTCTCAAAAAAGAACACAAAGTCCTTCAAGCTGGACATAGTGGCACACACCTTAGACCAGAGGACTAAGGTTTTTAGGGAAACTTGGGCTACATAGCAAATTCAAAGCCAGCTTGAGCTACATAGTGAGACCCTGTCAAGGGCTGGGGTAATAGCTCAGGAGTAGAGCAGTTGCTCAGTGTAGACAAGGGCCTGGGTTCGATGCCTTAGGAAAAACAAAACAGTAATTAAAGCTGGGCTTTTCTTTTTTACTTTGGATTAAATGATGTTTTATTAATTTTGTTTCAGAAGTTAATTTTATTTATGATAAAGTTTCTAACATGTTCCCTTGCAATTTGTGTTTTAGGCTTTTTTCAAAGACCCAAATGTTATTCCAAATTTGCAGTTACTCTCAGATTCTTCTGGACAGTGGACCACATTAGGTAAAGAAAATTAATTTTAATATTTCCAAGTTAACTATTTTAATAAAATTTGCCTCGGCCATTATCACTAGTGATTTGTGTTACTAAAATACAAATTGTGACATTCATAATAATGTGTGACCAGCTGTGGCAGGCCTGCCCTGCCTCTTTGTTCTGGAAATCTCTTGCTATCATCCTGGCATAGCACATCAGACCAATTTTCTTTTAGTAGTTTAGAAAATATCCATCCTAGGCCTTCCATTTACTCTGCTAAATGCAAGTCACGCCAAGATGAGTAAGAAGAACGTGGCACTCATGGAATTCATGGGTCCTCTAAGGGAGGCTGGGGATATAGCACTGTGTGTTATTCAGTCCCCAGCATCACTGTTGCCTTGTTGGAGTAGGTGTGATCCTCCTTGGAGGAAGTATATCATTGTGGGGGAGGGCTTTGAGGTCTCATATATGGTCAAGTCATGCCCAGCAAGTCAGTTCACTTCCTGTTGCCTATGGAGCAAAGATGTAAGAATTCTCAGAACTTTCTCCAGCACCATGTCTGCCTACATGCTGACATACTCCCAGCCACCATGCTCCCCACCATGATGATAATGGATAACTGTAAGCCACCACCTCCATTAAATGTTTTCTTTTTTTAAATATGAGTTATTTATTTGCATTGGTGCATCTGTGTAAGGGTGTTGGATCCCCTGGAACTGGAATTACAGACAGTTGTGAGCCACCATGTGGGTGCTGGGAATTGAACCCAGATCTTCTGGAAGAGCAGCCAGTGCTCTTAACTGTGGAGCCATCTTCCCAGCCCCTAAATGTTTTCTTTATAAGAGTTGCCATGGTCATGGTGTCTCTTCACAGCAATAGAAACCCTAACTAAAACAATCACATAAAACCAGGTCTACCTGTAATCCCAACACGGGGGAGGTAGAGACAGGAGGATCAGAAGTTTCAGGCCATCCTCTGATA
The DNA here is from genome assembly GCA_902168405.1 of Peromyscus aztecus. NCBI lineage: Eukaryota > Metazoa > Chordata > Mammalia > Rodentia > Cricetidae > Peromyscus > Peromyscus aztecus. Next base: position 14,249 of record CABHPQ010142770.1, read on the forward strand.
CATTGCAAATTGAGGCCAGCCTAGACAATATGAGATCCTGTCTTAAAATAATAATGAAAAAATAAAAATAAAAAAATGGAGAGGGATGGTATGGAAGTAAAGAAAAGGGGGGGTGGCTAGAGAGATGGCTCAGTGGTTAAGAGCACTGCCTGCTCTTCCAGAGGTCCTGAGTTCAACTCCCCCGCAACCACGTGGTGGCTCACAACCATCTCTAGTGGGATCTGATGCCCTCTTCTGGCATAAAGTTGTACATGCAGATAAAGCACTCATATACATAAATTAATAAGGAAAGAAAAAGAGGGGCTGGAGAGATGGGTAAGGGACATAGTGCCCCTCCAGAGGACCTGAGTTCACTTCCCAGTACCCATATCCAGCATCACAGCCTAGGACCCCAGCTCCAGGGGGTCCAGGACCTGTGGCCTCTGTGACACCTGTTCATACATGCACACCCCCCACGGACATATACACAGTCATGTAATTAAAAATCTTAAAAGAGTAAGTGAAATAAAGACTATAATAGTGCATTCTAGGTTTTTCCATAGAAGTGAGAACATGGGGAAGGAGATGGTCAGTTCTACCCAGGACAGCGTCCACTGATGGGAGTGCCTGGGCAGAGCACAGCTGCAGCTCACAGGGGTTTTGACAGGAATTGGCTGCCCTGGAACTTTGTAGAATAATAACAAATAATAATAAGAGAATGATTTCTTAAAGGGGGATCTTTCTCTAGATGACACTTTAATAATATACTAAAACATACCTGGGGAATTTTAGTGTGTGTGTGTGTGCAAGCATGCTATATGGAGGTCAGAGGACAGCTTTCCAGAATCAGTTCTTCCAAACTGAGCCATCAGCTGACGTGCCCAGCACTTTTCTCACCTGAGCCACCATCTCCTCCAAAGACTGTTGTGAAAACCAACGTGAATACTATATTTTAAATTCAAGTTTGAGTTCTCAACCATGGAACAGATAACACCATTCCATTTAGAAAAAGAATCTGTAATACCAATTTGTGCACAAGAAAATGCAAATTGCTTAGAAAATAGATTATTTGTTTAAGAGGGGGTCTTTTGTTAAACAAAGTGTGTCTTCATGAAATTCTAAGAAGCTGAAAGACAAAGTCACTTTTTAGAGTATTAGGTAAGAACAAAATGACAAAAAGGTTCCTGTTAGACCCAGCAGGTCAGATGTCACTGCTTCTGGCCAAGGACTGCTGCCAAATTTGCAGAGCAGAAAGCTGGTAGAGCCCGATCTGCAGCCTACCTACAAAATTAAACTCAGTGTCTAAGCTCATATATTTGCCAGCTTGGGTTTTTCAAGAGAATAATCAGAGCCATGTAGCACGGAGTTTTTTTAAACGTTTAATCTTTTAAAAAGAAAACGAAATCCAAAAAAGTGTGAGCAGTCTCCCCCATCTCGGCACAGACTTCACAGAATAGGGATAACTTGGTCCTAAGTTTTGTTCAAGTTTTTGTTTGTTTGTTTTGTTTTGTTTTTCATGATTGTCTTAGCTAGGGTTTCTATTGCTGTGAAGAGACACCACGACCACAGCCTCTCTCATAAAGGAAAACATTTCATGAAGGTGGCAGCTTATAGTTCAGAGGTTTAGTCCATTATCATCATGGCAGGGAGCACGGCAGCTGTGAGCATGTGGGCGCGCAAGCAGACATGGTGCTGGAGAGGTAGCTGCGAGTCCTACATCTTGCACAGGTAACAGGAAGTGGTCTGTCTCACTGGATGTGGTTTGAGCACATATGAGACCTTAAAGCCTGCCCCCACAGTGACACACTTCCTCCAAGGAGAACCACACCTACCCAACAAGGCCACACCTCCTAGTAGTGCCACTCCCTTGGGGGCCATTTTCTTTCAAACCACCACAATGATTTAATTTCTTTTTAATGTATTTTGTTTTTGTTTTTCAAAATAGGGTTTCTCTGTGTAACAACCCTGGCTGTCCTTGAACTCTCTCTGTAGACCAAGATGGCCTTGAACTCATAGAGATCCACCTGCCTCTGCCTCCGGAGTGCTGTTATTATAGGTGTGCACCTCCACCACCTGGCTTCTATATTTTTTTAAGCTAACTCTCCAGGCCCAGTAGTAGTGATGTTCAGGTGTGCATGAGTTTGGGTATCCCCTGGAGCATGGGTGGCTTACCAGAGGCCACTCCCCAAAAAGAAGAATGATTCTGTCTCCCCCAGGGACTGTCAGCTGCCAGTAACTCCTCTGTTAAGGCCAGGTCCTTCTTAGCTCACACCCCACCCCTATGGAATTCTCGCAGGCGGGTCCTGTGCAGGAAGCGCAGCTGTTGTAAGCTCGCAGCAGACCTGTCCTGTCCAGAGGACAGCACCCCACAGCACTCTGCCCCATCTTCCAGCTCTTACATTCTGTCCACCTCCTCCACCAAGGTGGTCCCTGAGCCCTTGCTGTTGAATCTTAAAATTACATTTATTTAGTGGGGGGGGGGGGGGTGTCAGGGGACACTTTGCAGGAGTTGGTGTTCCTTCTATCATGTGGGTCCCAGGGATTGAACTCAGGTGCTGACCTCATCAGGTCCTTTTCCCCTCCGAGCCATCTCAGCAGACCTTATTCTAAGTTTGGATTAAAGCGCCGCACAAAGAGAACTTCTGAAGTGCCGTATTGCTTAACAGGTAAATTAGAAACACTCCACTTGGGTTTGTTTTTCTTAATTTTTATTTATGTGTACATGTATGGGTGTGCACGTGCAGGTGCCCAGAGAGACCAGACAAAGGTATTGGATCCCCTGGAGCTACCTGGCTGGATGCTGAGATCTGTAAGAGCAGAAGGTGTTCTTATCCACGAGGCTTCTCTCCAGCCCAGCACTCATGTTTTTGTATGTTACCAATGTTCTTCCACCAGCTTGGCTCCCTCTCATTTTCTGCATTTTGTTGTTGTTGTTATTTTTTTGGTATATTGAAGTCTTCCCCTCAGTTTTCATTTGGAGTTCTTATAACCACCACCACCACCACCCCCAAAAAATCAGCTTTTGTGTTTTTCCCTTACTTCATAGCCCAGGCTGTTAAGATTCTGTATGTAATTCAGACTTAACTTTGAACTCAAAGCAGTCCTCCTGGCTCAGCTTCTGGAGTGCTGGGTTACAGGCCTGCACCACCACACCCACTCTATGCTCTGCTGGGGATTGAACCCAGGGCTTCATGCATGCTAGGAAGTACTCTACCACCTGAGCTGTCTGCAGCTTGAGAAGGAGGCATTGTTAAGAAGGAACTGGAAGGGGATGTGAAGGTTCATGGCCTTGCTAGATTGTGAGAAACAAGAAACCCTGTTCTAAAGAGAACACCAAAGATATGGTAGGAAAAACCATCTGATAAAGAGATCAGGGTGTGACTCATGGATTTAATCAGTCATTTCAGCAGAAACCAAAAGTAGAATGGGATGGTATCAGTGAAGATGTTGCTGGCTGATACTAAAGAGCTCTTGACTTCTTAACTCCTATGGGCTGGTCCATAGAGCTTCTCAGCTGCCAACCTGAGCTATTTGTTAAGGAAAGACGAAGGTGAATCAGGGCTGGAGAGATGGCTCAGCAATTAAGAGCTTGTACTGCTTTTCCAGAGGACCTGAATTCAGTTCCCAGCACCCTTGTTAGGCCATTCAGATTCAGGGAATCCAACACCTCTGGCCTGTGAAGGCATGTGCATTCACATACACACACACACACACACACACACACACACACACAGAGCACAGCACAATTTAAAAAAAATAATCTTTGTAACAAGTCTTTGTCCGTCCCACCAGCCAGTTCCCAAATAATGACACGGAAACTTATTAATTATAAAAGCTTGGCCTTAGCTTTGACTTGTTTTTAACTAGCTCTTGTAACTTAAATTAACCCATTTACATTAATCTACATTCTCTCACATACCACCCGTCCTGCTTCCTCCATGTCTCCTCCATCTCTCATCTCTCACATGCCTAGATTCCTCCCCCACTTCCTCTCTCTGCCCAGAAGTCCCGCCTATACCTCCTGCCTAGCTATTGGCCGTTCAGCTTTTTATTACACCAATCAGAGCAATACAACTTAACAAAATATACAAATATCCCATAACAAATCTTTTTAAAAAGAGGTAAGTCAGAGGTCATTTTACCAGACCAGATAGTCTCTAATCTTATCCTCAAAGACAGGGCCACCCATACAGAGCTTGGGGCCAAGTTAACCCCAGAAACCTTAGGAATTGGTTCACCTGGTGCCTGAAGGGCTCTCCCGGAACAGGAAGCTGTGAAACACTATCCCAGTGGGTCTAGAGGACATAATATAACAAAGCAAAAATGCATTACCCTTGAGACTAAGAGTTCGAGGAATCGGCCTCCTCTCAGTTAGACTTGCTAGGAAACTACTACCCAGTCCCTAATAAATGTTTCTCTGGTTTCGGGGCAGAAATGGTTGTCCCATGTTCATCCCATCAGTGTGTTTTATTTTTGGTTTCTCACTCTGTAGACCAGGCTGGCCTCGAACCCAGAGATCCTCCTGCCTCTCCCTCCTGAGTGCTGGGATTAAAGGGTGTACCACCACTGCCTGGCCCACCAGTGTATTTTAGAAGCATATACTTGGTATAACAGGTTTACATAGAGAGGAATTCAGCCCCAGAATGAACTGCACCTCAGTCTTACTTTGTATCAAGTTTAAATGAAACTTTGGACCTGAATGAGTTCAAATTTGCAGTCTTTTGAAGTGGAATGAATAGTATTTTGCATGTGAGAAAACTGAATTTAGGAACTAGGGACAAAATCCTATTAGCTGAATTGTGTTGCCCAAAGTCCATTCTTAGTTACTGTCCAGCTGTTCCAGCTCACAATGCAGTTTCACTGGGTTAGGCCATCATCCTGTGAAGTGATGATATACATCAGTCCATAGCAGGTGCTATTTTCACAACTTAGACTAAGTGGTTTGAATTTAATTTAGTAAATCAGATGTATTAAAATGGCATGCTAACCAGGTGGGAGTGTGCGCCAGTAGTCCCTTCACTGGGTAGGGTAGATGCAGGGCATTGTCAGTTCAGGACCAGCCTGGTTTACAAAGACTGTCTCAACACACACACACACACACACACACACACACAC